>JAQGAE010000025.1:0-81047 GCA_034696685.1 Julus scandinavius | reverse complement strand
ATCCTAACTTGCGAGCCATACGGTTCGCCACACGTTCGGCTCGCGTTCGGCTCGCATATGTATACGCACCTTAAGATTTCATAACGCGCCTTTAAACCAACGTGGCATTTCAAGCTTAGAAAAAAAAAACAATTTATCACAAGCATATTCAGCACCAGTGAATAGCCCACATGGCATAACAAATTCAAAATTACTTAGGCAACAATTTTCAACCTTAATTTTCAAAACAACAGAACATCACTGATATTGGAAGGCTTAAATCAATGCTTTTAAAGCTAGCCTTTATTTTCAAGAACACATGAAAAACAAAAACACAAATTGAAACAGAATTATTTGTAATCAACTTTTGGTTTAACTATATATTTTAACTAATGATTTTTAAACTTGGTTTTGTTGTTTCGGGTTTGGTTTTAGTGATACTTTTTAAGGCATTAAAATTCTACATCTTTTTTATTTTCTTAATTGCTGCATGTACGGAATTACTACTGTATACTTTTTTATGTTTGTTATTTTTGCCAGTTCGTTTTTTGCCGAATCTATTTTTCTGCATGCCTTGTTTTTGACTTTTTTTAAGCTGAGCGTTATGCTGAAATACCCATGTGTCAATATACGCTTTCTCGGTATTTCTCGCGTCAATTACTGATTGAGGGTCTGCAGGATTGGATGATCGAAGATCCAGGTGATGAGCTGCCTGCTCAATCACAACAGCAACAACGGTATCAGAAATTGATTCCAACACTCCACCGCCAGACCATGGATCCATTTCTCCATTACTGCAAATAGCAAGTTGAAACTTCTAAATGCGATTTAATGGCTATCATTTTACGAAGTCATGCATGACATTGTCATAACATTTTATGTTCAAACGATAATATCAAAATTATACATTTTTCTATGAAATTTTCTATGTAGAAGGTATTTCGTTTGGACAATGGTGTCTCTTCCCCCTCACACACGTATCCCCTTCTAAAATATATTACTCAGAACTCCATCCCTCCCTACATGTAAGTATGATTTTTAGGTTCATTTCCGTTCTGTTTATATTAGTATTAAGAATTTTCATCTACACCTTCTAGGCATTATTTTTAATATTTCTACTGTTTTTCTAAACCACTAGGAACGCAATTTCATGTATAACTTTTGTGTACATCAATAAATTGTTCTCTTTTTAACAAACATTTTTGAGCCCTTGAGAGTTTCGGATATATAGACTCCAGCCTGACCAGCCTGAGCGCAATTTTGTTAGCCTAAATTCATCAAAATATGTGATTATTGGATTTTACCTGAAAACTATGTTGCTCGAATCAGACAGGTTTCGACCACCATATTCAATAGGTGCCATGAATTGTCGTGGAGTGGTTTTCCAAGCTGCTTGACACATTTCGGTATACTGAGTAAAGTTCCATGGAAGTGGTTCAAACATGTCATTGACACCATCGGCACACATTGGCATCACCATCTCAGTACAAGACTATGGCGAAACAAATAACTTCTTAAAACATGTATTAACATAAAGCCATACAAATTTTAAAAAAACATTGCAGGAGTGATACATACAGAAGTATGTATTATAAAATTTGATTTTATGACACAGTTGGCGATGAATTTAAAAAAAACCAAGTTGAATACCTTATTAAATTATCACCTTATTACAAATATAAGGTTATAAATTAATTTAAAAAACAATTAAAACGCACCTGATAAAACCATCCATAATCCCCTAGCTCAGGAGATGCATCTTGTTCGGTATTAATGCACGGAATTTGACCAGTATAATTTGAATAGAAAAATGCTGCTTCTGCAATGGCTGAGATAATCTCCTCATCCGAATTGTATGTGCCACTTAAAAATTCGCATGTTCCCTGCAAAATATTTGAAAAGCAATTTTAGATTGTATAGAGGTAAATTAATTTCTGATAAAATGTGTGCATTATTATTGAAATACTGTTAATAATAACCTGAACAGGCCAAGCTGGAAGAGGTTCGAGGAAATTGGCTGGATATGGATAGTTAATCATAGCAAGGTTGGTCCAAGCATTAGATAACCAGTACTTGAACGTTGTAAAACTAAGAGCATCAGTAATAGGACTGCATAAATTGAACGTTTGTGTCAGATAATCCTTCCCTGCGTCTGTAAAACACATTTTGAAAAAAAAATAATCAAACATCTAAAGCATAAAATAGACATCCTTCATGATAAAATTGTAATTAGGTTAAACTACTACAGCAGATGTTGGCTCAATATATTTAATTATTTGAAACCAGTGAAATAATTCGAGACTGAACAATTTGAAACAAATTTCTCTCACCTGTTTCACTTTTTGTGTTAAGAGCGGCCCACGATTTTCTAATTGTGTCTGCACATTGTGCAGAAACATCCGAATATGACTTGGTGACAATCTGATAAAATACTGGACAAGGGGTTAGTCCTGTAAACTGCAGGATTGGAGCAGATGATGCAAGAGCCCTGTGAATTTTCGAAATCACATTCAGGAAAACTACTGCAAATGTTGTAGTCAAGATAAGACATGATGATGATACTTGGCAGAATAACCGAAATAACAGAAGTACCCGATTTGGTTCTCTTAGTGAGAACATTGATTTAATAAAAGTAGTCCAAAGTAGTTTATTTAAAAATAAAATAAATGAGCTATTCTCTGCACTTAATGTTTGCACAAGTTTACATTGATAATGTTAAAGTGGATCGATTCGATTGTTATACTAAAGATAGAACCAACACGGCCAAATGAGATTAGATCAAAAAGATGTATACGTACCCAGCAAATATGTGAGGATATTTAATCCTAGCCCAAGAGGCTAGCATTCCACCATAAGAACCGCCAAATGCAATGACAGGGCTATCACTTGCACCAGGTAGGGTAGCCTTCATATACATTACAAGCTCTGCATAGTCAGCGATGGCTTGCTCAGATGTAAGGTAGCCAACTTTGTCAAGCTGCAATGCAATTTTTTAAAAAATCTTTTGTAAAACTCCACGAATTTCAATTGTTTCATATTTGTATAGAACTTACATTATACGACACATTCCCATAGGGCATTGACTCCCCATAATAACGATGTTCAGCAAAAACTAACAATGCTTTAAATTCTGGCGCAATCTCGTACATGAATCCCTGTAACATTTCAAACATTCCAAATCGTTCATAACACGAAGGTGAAGAAGTTATTAGTATTTGAGCTGCATTATTTTTAATTTACAGTATTACTCACCGTGTTTTCGAGGAACATTATGATGTCGCCTTCATTTCCAGTATAGAAAAAAATAGGCCCTCCATTTGCATCCCAGTAATCGTCATTGACTAGATAACGTAGCATAAAACGGTCTTGGTTGTAGAAGGCAAAATGATCCACCTAAATAAGATTTGTTTTTTAAACATGTAAAAGTATTCCATATTTCTGTTGCTGTATAAAAATTGTTTACAATTTATTGAAAAAATTAAAAAAACAATTTTTAATGAAAAATATAATCTTGATATTTTAAAAATCGATGTTGAATATTAAACTTCGGAGAAGTTGGTGAGCAAATTTAGGCAAATTTTCATAACGAAAAACTGAAATTCAGTTGCACAGACTTGTATCAAAATTATTTTTGGATTTTGTAATTCAAATTCTTTAGAATATTTAAAAGAAGTGGAACTAGTCACAAAAATGCATGATTACATATATTCATGCAATTATACACTCCGTATGTTGAATTACCGGCTCGTTGTAATAAAAAGTGTCATATGAGTAATTCTGGGCTAATGCCACCGTCACCCATACTGAAAGAGCAGCAAACAAACTCCACATTTTTCTAATTCCCTGGAATAGAAAAACAAATTAATTAAAGCATATTTTGTTGAATGCAAAACATAAAAACGGTTCTAAATGAAGTTGATAGGTACAACGTGCAACTGTCGAAATATCTGGTTGATTTTATCAAAGTATCAAGACAAGATAGCGAAAATTAAATACTCCGCATGCTTGATTTCTTCTTGTGATTTCCGAAATTATCAGCTACGCTTGCTTAACCTTGTTAAATAAGTCTTCTTTTGTCTATTACTGTATAAGGTCACCTTCTTTAGAAAATGTCAGCAAATTGTGACATGTGTAAAACAGGATAAATACTGGGCTATATTTGAACTTACTGCATTTACTTATCTAAGAGTCTGTCTAAATACAAATCTTTACTAAAAAATATCCAAACCTACCAACATATTAAGGTCAAAAAGCTGTGAACGTGTTCAAATTTGTACACTCTTGAAAAAAACCTTGAATAATAAATATCGATCGATACACACATACTGTAGAAACAATAACAACAAAAGTATAAATAAATTCACAATATATCGTAAAGGAATTTATAATTTTTCATCCTTTTTTATATTTGATAATTTGACATAAATTTCTTTTAAAGGCGGTTAAAAACATGTTAAACGCAGTGTGGTGCGATTCATTTTTTTAAACAAAATGCTAAATAAATAAAAGTATAAAAGTTCTTCAGTCAATCACTGAGTTTCAAAACTTACCATCTGGTTGAGCAATAAAAATGCAACTGTTAAGTGAGTGTACCAACATCTGCCAACAACACCGCAAATTAATCTCAATCAGAGTCTATTTTAAACGAAACAAAAATACGATAAATGAAACCAAGTATGATAGGGATGAGCACAACCAATAGGATACCATGTGAACAGTTTGAAACTAAAGTTGGAATTTGAACTACAAATTACTGTTCATTTAATCTGATAACACTGTTCAAACGAAAAGTTGCCAGTTTAATGTTTTTCTCAGGATGAATAAAGTATAAACCAAATTTTAGTTTATTTTAACTTATAAGCAAACATAATACTCGCCTGAATTTTTTTGACAAGAGCATTGTTATAGCTGTTTACTGCGCTAAGGACGTTCCAAAAAAAAAAAAAAAAACAAGGAAATTTCCCCGTATATCAATGGTCCTCAACCTTAAAGTAGTTTTGTTTACGTGGTTCCCTTCAAATTGATTTAAATCGTCGATTGCAAAATGGCCAGTATGGCAAACAAATTAATGAGATGACCAATTAAGCGTTCAAAGTTAATTGCATGCATTAAAATAATTGTCGATAACAATGCTACTTAAGGCTGCATCAACATGCTTTTTATAATCATTAATGAAATTAAATAGCCATTTCAAAAGTAGGCGTCATAAATGAGATTTAGTTGAATTTGTATTTTTATTAGCAAGTACATATATAAACGATCTAACACATCTACAGTATAACCTACCGTCTATTATCCAGGCGCAGATTACAATTCTACATTTTAATTCGTATTAAATGCATAAACAATGTTCTGCCTAATTATGTCCTAAACAATAGTTTAAGCTAGATCAGGTTTCTGGGACACAACTTTCTTATCCTGTACAATTAACGAAACGTATAGAAAACAATTGATAATAAAAACAACATAGGGTATAATAAATCTTAAAAAGAGAGCTATTGTCAAGGCCTCTACAAATTATACTGTAATGAAATATACTGATTTATGTCAAAGACAATACACAGACCCGTGTATTAAAAGAAAAATACTGTACCTCGGTCACAACTGATATGTTGCATAGCTGTCTCAACAGAACATGCAGTGTGACAAATTGAATATGCATCATTTGGAAAAGTGGCTTTTTTTTCTGCATACTGTGATAGTTAAGGCAGCGCCCTAACATGAGCAAATTCATTAACTTATTTTTTTTTTTTCGTAAAAAAGGCTCTAATTGGCAAACTAATGATGTCTTCATGTATATGTACAGTGAACTACCATATTTGCATTACTCAGCATATATAGCTAAAATTATTTTATTATAGACATTTCAGCTTTAATTGAGGCTAAACCTCCTGAATGTCTACATTTGCATTGAATGATTCAATGTTGAAATGTATACCGTTATGGTAATACTATTTTTCATCCATTGATTAATTGCTGAAAAGCAAAATTTCCCAATTATATTTTTGAAATTTCCCAGCGATTTATCTATTATTTAAAATTTAGGCATTAAGGAATGTGCTGAACCATTTCTCATCTCAATTCTCTAAGATTGAATTTTGCTGCAAAGTAATATATTGTATCCAACACCTAATAGTTTGAAGGATAGAATCTGCTATTCAAATTTAAAAATTGACAGCTTTTATGAAGGTCTAATAGAAGTCCATAATTTTCAACTTCAACGTCCTTTATTTTGTGGTTAGAGTTTGTAAAACTTCTTTGTCGTTCTCATCTTCGTTGGTTCTTATCACATGGAGAGATATGGGTAAATCTTCAGCGGTTTCTTGAAGGTCTTTTTTGCAAATGCATTGTACCACGGCGGCGCCGCAACAGTCGCCCAACACATTGCTAATGGCACGGCATCGACTTCTACATGGTAAGCAAGTTATGATATTGAAATTAGTTCATCGGGAAAACATGAGAAATATAGTCAAAATATTTAGTCCTTACAATAACCAGTCTATTGCAAAAAGAATTGCAATGTCTTCAGTACGAACGCCATTGATAACAGACATAACGATTCCAAGAAGGAACAAGGATGCACTCGGTGCAGCTACTGTGGCAATACTGGCAAGCGTGGCACTAAATCTGAAAATCAGCAATGATTTACAATAAGAGAATGAAAAACCTTTAATGATTCAAATGAGTTCGTTTTTTGGATAATTAAAATTTGCATTATATTCTTATTCTTACACGACAGACATCTGTTCACTGACAGTGGGTTCAATACCGTTCATCTGGGCCAAGAAGACAGCTGCCAATGTGAGAAATGCAGCTGTGCCATTCATATTAATTGTCACTCCTAATGGTAGTACAAATCGTGTAACCCGGCTGTCTACTTTCACTTTTTCTTCCATGCACTGCAGTGTCATGGGCAAAGCTATTGCACTGCAACAAAAAAAAATATGATGCAAATGAGATTCGCAATATTTTGTTCATGTAAATTTCATGTTATAATGCTACAAGAAGCAGTTCATAACCAGAATTTTCTAGTCATCTGAGCTGATAAAGAAATGTCTACTTATTAGATAGCTTAACAATAAGTAAAATGTTTTAAAAGCTTGTGGCATGTTACAACTTGTTTGTACATACACTGTATGTTATGCTGCAATCATTTTAAAATGTTCATTTATTTTGAAGAAAAAATCAAGAAGATAACAACTTTGTAATATTTAAAACGGTGTCCTGTGAGATCAAAATCATAAACAGTTTTTCACATGTTGCCGTTTATGTTATCTTTCCTCTACACCCATTTAGATTTTTACAAGTTTTACGTTTACATTGGCCTTTTTCTGCCAAAATCCGTATTCTTGGTTTAAATTGGGGGTTATAAACAGAACCTTTCAATCTATATAAAAACATTATTAATAAAAATGATATCCGTACCTTGAATCTGTGGCGAAGGCAGCAAATAAAGCTTGAAATACTTTGGACATCATTTGATAAGGATTTTTTCGTACAATTAAGAAGTAAACCGAAGGAATAAAAACAAATATGTGGACACACAAAGTTGCAATCACAGTCACAGCATAAATTCCTAATTGGGCAGCAAGATGATCTAGTTTTGGTAATGATGCCACACGTTCGCAAATGAGACTAGCAACACCAATGGGTGTGAACCTGAAAAAATATTAGAAAATATTACTCCAAAGGAGTGAGATAAAAATTCATGAAAATCTAGATCCAGTGAGTCATCATGCATTCTTTTTTTTTACATAGACATACCACGAGAACCTTGTGATAATTAAAATGACGACATTATCTATTATGGTGAAAATGTTAGCCAGTGGTTTTCCCTTCTCACCAAGCATTCCCAGAAATGTGCCAAATATGAAGAAAAATAGTATTAAACCTAGAAGAAGAAAAAGCAGAGCATCTGTTATAATGAATTGAAAAGAATAATTTTATCAGATAGCAAAAGTTACTCAAAAGTCATACGAACCTAAGAAATTTGATTGATTGTGATATACCAGTTGTCGCTTCATCTCGACAAATGTCACATTCAGCGAATGCTCTAACGTTGAATTTTCTAAGCTGTATGTTACTGCTTTTGACAACTCATGAGGCGTATATATGGTTTGAACCTACACATATTGGTAAATAAAACTCAGAAATTATAACAAATAGCAGCCATCTTCCTATTTAATTCCAAGAGCGTAGATCGTGTAATCTTTTTTGGTAAAATCGCAGAGGTGCATTAATGAGCCATTTACATTGGGGTAATAAGGAAACTAATTTAATTTTGTTTGAAATTGCTAATTGAGACATTGTTGGACGTGTGGCATCATTAATGAGTTGGGGAAAACTAAGTTTTTACGACGCAATTTAACGAGGTAAGAAAGTTAATAGCAAAAATTTGCATTGTTAACATTTGCCTTTAAAGGATATTAACCCTCAATTAGTCAAAAGTCGAAAATGAGTTAATGAAACGATTATTTCATTTACAACATGGAAGCTCTAATTCTATACAACTATTCGATCTCACTTTTTAAAAACTACGCCTCCCATTTCAAAGATGGATTGTTCTGGGACACAAGTGAACCACCAAATGCTGATAAGAGGACCAATATGAAGAATTAACTACATTGTTTTAAGAAATGTACTTTTAAAACATTTTTGAGGAATTTGCCTCCACTTAATTTTTTTGTGTTGATATTTTACCATACATTTGAAACCTTTCAAATCTTTGTTTATGCTTTTTTGTCGTTTATTACCTAATAGATTACTTGTAATTTATTTAAGACAAAATCTTTGCCCACCATAATTTCAATGGGCAATCGGCATTCAACCGTAAATTTCATATACAATTTATTGAGAAAAAAAAATGTTTATCTATGCATAATATCCAAAGTTCTACTTTAGAATCGGCAATATTACCTGTTGCAAACATGCTTGCACGATGTTTTCCGGAAGCATATTTCTGCAAAATAATATATCCAGATTAATAAAAAACGATAGTCAAAATAAGCAGTCTTTTGGTCTAATACTAAAGGAAAAATACCATTTTGATAGAAACGAAAACCACGATCTAAAAACTCACAAAGAGACCTGTGGACAGACCATCAATTGGATTACAGATGCCAGACATAGTCTTACCTAATAAGATCTAAAATCGTGTCCAACAGCCTGCTATTACCATGGTGAGAAGATGTTTGAGGCACAACTATCGTTTCAGCATTTCCCGGGTGAATGGCCAGAACCATAATAAGCCCAATGATTGCCGACGCAAAACTCGAAAGTATAAAATAAGTGAAAGTGACGGCTGCCATCTTTCCATTTGTTTTGGCATTTAAAGTAGAACTTGCTGGAAGAAAAAAAAAAGAAACGGAAGAAAGATTATTTCTAAACCTCAAACCCCATAAACAATCCCATGACCTAAACCTTTAAAAGTAAAAAGGGTTATTCAGTAGCTGAAATTCAAGATTCTCCATTGTTCATTCTTCAACACCGGTAGTATATTCTGAATATCCAGCTTTAGGTTATACATGGTCTACGTCTAGACACCGTGAATAGGTTACTCGAGATGTGAAGAAAAAAAAGTTTCAAGTTTTTGTAACAACACTGTAAAACAATTAACACGTAGGTACCATTTATGGCAAAAGATACGTCTTTGATGCATAATACCGTTGCCAGTCACGACGATATTGTTGGATTTGTTCAAGTCTATTGCTCATGTACAAAGGAAACATTTTTAAAGTTGTATAGTAAAAATAGATCTGTGATGATGAAAATTCTCGAGCTAGGCATAAAAATCAGCCTCATAACATTTACCAAAGCATGTCTAAACAAAAATGTATATTTATTACCGAGTGACAAAAACTAAAGTTCTTCAAGACCTCGAATATAATTAAGTCATGAATGTCAGGAAATAATAATGTAAAAGAAAAGGATGATCTTAATAATCCTGTTCACATATTCTTATTCAAACCACTCTGCATACAATATAGTGATGACCTGTGATGACGAATTTATTGTATTAAGCTAAGGATTCTTAAGTTAAAATAATTAAAAATGTAATTTATGGACAATTAAAAAGTAGAAATAAACCTCAAGCTGTAAAGGTCACATTCTTTTTTAGAGAAGCTCATGAATAAACATGACTTTCAAAATACTGATGTCATTAATGGCTAATGTAAAAGATGAATTAAGTTACTTGCAGTATGATGCGAACTCCAACTTTTATAGCTCGATGAAAAAGAAGGGTATTTTAACACCTTTAAAGTTATAATGTAAAAAAATATCTAACCAGGTCTGTCCAGTCGTAGTCGACTCTCGAAAACTTCATCAAGTACTATTATATGGAGTATATAAAGTATATTAAATACTTTTTAGTTTGATTTTATATAAAAAATTTTTTTTTAAATATCGACCGCAAAGGTAACATACTTTAGGCACTACTTTCTCCGACTCGTCTGGACATCATAAAACATGAAATAAACAGAAGCAGATATTCTACATTCATTGTCAGTACTATCAGTAATTGATTTATAACTAACATGGTTTAAAAAAACATAGAATCCTAGACATTGTATAGTCTAAACATACTGGATACGACAATATAACTCCCAAAGACCAGGCCGCTCTGTTCTCACTCAAAACTTTTGAATAGGTTGTGTGGTTCCGAAAATGTCCACAAAAGTGATGAATAGTAAAAAAAAAGTTTAAGTTTTCGTCATTTTATTGCTTGTGTGCAATAAGAACGTCTTCAGTGTTAATAAATAACGATATCTGTAGTTATCGTGGGGCATTAGCTTAACTCTTTTAAGATAATAACCGAAACAAACGTGTCCTGCCTGAACAATGTCATATAGGATAAGTACCAGACCACACACATACGCAACTGTTCACTACAAATACAAAAATAGAAAATAAGAAAATTTATGAGCTATATGAAAATAAACAACGCGCAAAACTACAATCATACATAGTATTGATACCTTTTGAAAAAACTTTGCGTTAGGTTTAAGATGTCTGCTTTGTTTAAGCTCCATGTATATACTGTACATTCATTTGGATTTCCGATCTGGCAAAATACTTTGCTTAATATTTTATTTATTTATTTATTTATGTTTTCACTAGAGTTCAACTACACTCGAAAGTCACTTGCACTAAGGTATTAACTTAGGAAAATAGTCTAATAACAGAAATGGGATCGATCATCTGGACTGCATTTCACGCTAGTGCTAAAATTTTATCCACAAACAACAGTTAAGGTTAAAAAAAAATCATGATTTTCACATAACTGTCATATTTTGTTTTTTTTCTTTCTGAGCTTATCATAGGATCGTTATCGTAATGTAACATAAATGATTTATCTCATTACTAATGTGTTCATTGACTGTTAACCTTACCCTCTGCACATATCAGAAGAAGAGGGAATGGGGAAACAAAAGTTAAGAAAGGGGAACAGGAAGAGTGTGGAAAGATAAGAAAGGGGATAACTTGGTAATTTTCTGCTGCCATGAGTACTTTTAGGTGTTGTCCATTTTTTGTATCATGTTATCGTTTTGTAATTAAGAGTAGTGGTTATTCCATACGTTGAAAAATACTTACATTTCAATCAACATAGTTTTCATTGCTTGTAATCATTTTTTATGGATTTACCCAGTTATGTAAGTGGTTGTAAAGTTCTTCAGCAGTGTAGCGGAATAATGTTGATTTTAAATTAAAGATAGAAAATAATTTTACGATTGTTAGTATTTAGTTGGGCTGCAAGGTCTCGATATACAAGTGTTACCATTTTTGTATACCCAGTCATACAATACGATGAAAGAATTATAAGAATCATGGCTTCAGTATATAATTTGCCAAGATAATAGAAATATCGTCTATGTAGCACGGTATTTTAAAATGTGTTTTAGTTGTTGAAGAATCACATTATAACCAATACAAACTGCAGAACATGTCCGGTCACTTTGTTTGGTTACAATTTATTTTATTTTAGGTTATTATCATGAACGCACTTAAAAAAGCCAATAAACATTGCAATTAAATAATGTTATTACCTTGCCCTGAAGGGGAGGTTGTATATAAGCACGAGTATCTTAGTAACTAACTAACGCAATTGGATGGAAAACTTTTTGGCCAATAACGTAAGTTCAAAGAATTAATTATGTAGGCAGTCAATGTACTTTCGATTTCATTGATGTTGGGAAACAAGAAGACCAGTCCGGCAACGAAATGGTTGACAAATTTTACAACCTTGGCCATTACTGCTAAAGGTGAACAATTTTTTATCAAATCTAATCCTTTCAACTTGAAATTTTATTCATTGGCCTCATGCTGCTGCTAAAATTGCAACGCCTAACCATTGTTATTGGCACGCCTGTAATGCTTTAATTATAAAATGATGAATTTACGCTATGGGCATCAAATTTGAACAGGTACCCTATGTACAATTCTGTAGACTTGTGTTTAAAAACTTATGAATTAACCGAACAAGAGTTCGCAAGAAAGGTGAACGTTTTATTGTCCATCATAAACTGTGAGTATTAACTTAGTCGTTTTTTTGTGGGCTGCATTAATATGACTTTCTCTCCCTCCTTAGGCCCTCAACACCCTTGAAGAGCACAATAAAAGATGAATTAAGGCACGAATGCCTGACAGTAATGAGATTTGTGGGTAACTATTTGTATGCAAACAACTCACTGGAAATTTAAATAAAACAACGGGCAAACATGATGGGTTGGTCACACTTTTGGTGTTTTACATGTGTTATTCTTATTGTAAAAAATGAAAGTTGAATGCAATAACTCTTATCTACATAAAGGCTGGGGTTATATTAGCCCACAAGATAGTACGTGTCCACGTTACAAATAGTTAAATAGGTTACTAAACAAATGGGGAAAATGATTACATATTCAAGTAAAAACTGCTCATGGAAAAGAATGAAATATTCAAAATTTTGTATACAAAAATCAAAACTGGAATTTCCACAATGCTATACGAATTCTTTGTTAAGAACTCCTCTCCATAGTTTTAAACCTACAATTTTAGTCAAATAAATTGCATTGGTATGAAGTTCTATGAAAAAAGCAATATTTCAAGTCGAGGAATTTTGTCATTCCACACCCACCATTTTTTATAATTACTTTTTTGTGCATTTCATTTGGTATGATTAATATTTCTTTGAATTTGGATAACAAAAACCAAGGGAAAGGGGGATCGAAACATGTTTTAAGATAGTTAATTGCAATTTTTCCAGGTAATATTATGTGCAATAAATTACGTATATTATAGAAATTTGGAAACATTTCATTTAGCGAGTAGGTAAAAAGTAAAGCAAAACAGTCTCACGTAAGGAAGACTTTATCAAGCTATTCACGTTGTGCCTATCTAGGTACAATTTGGCATTGAGTGTTGAAAGATATGTGAAAGACAATGCCAAACTAAGATAAAAAAAACAAGTACGAGTAGTTTCTATAGAAATGGCGTCAACGGCCTTTAGTAATTTTTAAAGGATTTTTATAATTTCTTGTATTGAACAGTTATATTGTTCACAGTTTATATTAAGACTACCTTAACTTGTAGTAGCAGCACTGCATGTGTTGTATAGTCTGCTGCAGTACGTGCGGGCATTATACATACAACTTTATACGCCAATTTGGTAAAGCTCTGCTTTTCCTTATCTTCCATATAATTAAAGGTCATGGACATCATGGTAAATGTTTTCAAATTCTCAGACTATTTTTCTTGTTTTTCAGTAGCACGAGCACATTTGTCAGGACAGTATTTATGAGTACATTCGGTACTTAATCGTATCCGGTCATTTCGTTTAGTATCACATTTATTTCATTTTGGATTATAATCAAGAGGCACTTAAAAATAAAACGGCCTATAAACAATTTGGTTAGTTCTTAGAATTTGGGAGAACACCAAGAGATGCCTGAGATGCCCATTGTTTAGTCTGCTACTGAACAATTGGTAATTAACTGGCATCTGGGTGGACAAAGTGCATTATATACACAGAAATAAGTAGCAATGAAACCCTTAAATAAATATGAATAAGATTTAACGGATCTGTAGAAAAACAATAAAACAATAGTCAGAGTCTAGCCAACCGCCCACGCATATACTAGTTCCAAATGAATAAACACATTAACTTTTTTTATTCTTATATATTTCGTAAGACAATCCCAGTAAGATTATTTGAAGGACATTGCAGATTTTTCGAACATGTTCTGACATCTATAATAACAACGAAAAGCCAATGCGTGCACTATGTACCTCTATCCGGAAAAGTTTCAACTCTAGTTGTCACAATAATGATGAGAACTCTCATTAAACTAATGAGTTTTTGAGACCAAGTGTTAACAAGAAGTTGCAGTTGTTGGCATTGTTATTATTCAAAACATCCGACAATTAGCATACAGTGTTGGCAGAATTTTAGCAAATGTTTATATTGGTTTTTAATTAACACCGGATGCATCAATTTTTGCTAAGAACAAAATACGACGTTGTAAAAAACTTGTTAAACAATCTGGCTATAAAATTTTGATTTGGCACAAACAAAATCCCGGTATGACATGTATAAACATTAAGTTAACAAATGCGATTTTCCAGATAGACATCCAGTCATGACATTCCAGCATGCAAAAAAACAAGAAGACTATAAAAGTGCTAATTGTTAAATATGTACATACAAAGAATTCTCGTCTATGCACAGACTTTTTAAATGTCATTTTAAAAATAGACCATGCAATGTGAAAAGAAGTAAAAGTTAGATGCGGTACATCTTGGAGGTTTTATTGTCATCATCATCATCATCATCATCATCAGCTCACGGGATGAAGCCAGAAATCCTTTTTAGGAAAAGTTTCCCCAGCTCCTTTTTACTAAAATAGGCAGTGCATTTGTTTTGGCTTTAAGCTTACACACTAAATTGGTGTACGGTATGCAAATCCCCTGTTCACTGACATCGGATTTCAGTCTTGGCTCCTGCATCCGCAAACTCAAGACAGAGGCAATTCATAATGATCTGAGAAACGCATGTTTGCTGTTATCCAAAACAAGCATCATGCCCGTGCAATGGAAGCTTTTATTTGTTGTAGAAATGTCAGATCTGGTCGTTCGCTTATGACCTTTAAAAACATTTTTTGTGTTACCACGTGATGCCTTCCTTGTGTACCCGTGAGTTACTTTCAATTTTATTGGTCGTGTTTATATACCGTCTAAAATACCGAGAGTCAACAACTCTTATAATATGCAATATTCCGCATGTTCATGATTATTGCAATAGAGATTACTGGAATACCTCACAACCATGTCCTTTTAGACAATAGGAGTTTTTTCAGATGTTTCGCAGTTATTTGACAACTTTGTGCCTATTCACTCAAAAACGTTATCTGACATTGATCATAGATTTCCATTCCTGCAGACTTGGGTTTTCAGTTTTTTATTAGTCTGAAATCGATGACCCGAATAGGATGGATTGGTTACCCTTTAAATCTCTTATAAATCTAACGATATTACAACCGAATGACTATTTTCCTCAATTTGTTGAAAATTGCTCAAACGTGGTACTCAGTAATGTGAATAGATGAGAATATAGAATTCTAAATACGTGTAAACTAATCTTTAAGATGTGTTAGATACACGAGAAACTTTTTAGAATTCTTGAAAAGATGTTTAGATTTCATATTACTTTTGAAGTTGTTTGAATGACTACTATAAGAGAAGTGGAATCTCTTTTTATGCAGTACTTCAGGATAGCACAGAACAATGCAGAGGTCACTACTGCATTTTGGAATATTTTCCTTTAAGCAAAAATGGCAATATGTACTACTGTGCAGTATGCATTCTTAAGCATTAATGCACACGAATTGTTTTTGAAAGATAACAGTTCACGGCTAAAAGAAATATACCAATTCCACGTATTTATTCACACACGTAAGTCATAACCTTCAGAATAACATTTCCTCATAAAAATTCTTTGGGAAAATGTCTTTAGGTTAACGACCTTTCCTTAAGTACAAAGAAAAAGTAATGTTTACAACTTATTATATGTATTTTATCAAAATATTCCAGAAACCTTAAAAAGCTTATGATATTTACAAATTACACACTTATTTTTATAAAACTTCTTAAATCTTAAAATTTAATACTTTCCCCAATTATCTAAAAAAAAATATTGGCAAGCGTCCTAAAGAAAACTCAATACAGTACAATTTCGAATTTCCCCTCTTTTAATTTTAGGAAATAATAAACTGTAGAACTGTAAAATTTTACAATTCCAATGTTCTATAAGTTATATGAATAGCAATGTTTTTGCCAATATAAATTGCCTTTTAAAGAAAATATGGAATTCTGATAGTTTTCAATTCAGATTCTCATATACATGTTATTGATAAATATTGATACTACAATGCATGGTATTTTTGGATAGCATTTGGTAACAACAAGTTGAATTTGTTCAGCTTTAAAAACAAGTGTTTTTGATTGTAAGTAAACTGAAAATACATTTTCATCAAAATAATTATTTCAGGCTTGAGGTATTTGTTTTTACCAAAAGCAACCTGTTTATTTTTGACATTTATATCTGAAGATTAAGCTGAAGCCTAGCATCAACTCTCTGGCAGAAGCAATAACAATTTTTTCTCCCGTTTGGGATGTCTAACAGTGCGCTTTGTTGGCACGCGTCTCTAAAAGAAGTAGTTAACCAAAAAGTGCCACTTGAAACACAATACATTAATTTCCCTCTCATCCACGTCAGTAAGTATAACACCCAAAGTCGAGCTAATAAACCGATAGATTCAAGCTAAGCAACTGGTGAAATGTAGGTTGTAGTGATGAGCAGTTGCTATTTCTTGTACTTTCAGGCTTTGCATGCTTCACAAATTTTAACAAATAATTTCATCGTCCTTAAAATAATTGAAAAAATTAAAAACCGTTGCCAAAAGTAACAGAAGGAACTATTAGGATCGAATCTATCCCTAACACACAAGCCTGCAAACATAGAAACTATTTGAAACTCAGCAGACGAGGCCAATGCCCTATACATACCAAAACAAGAGTGCAAATGACAGTCACTTTTGGTGTGCTGGTGGAGACATTTTATGACGCTTTTAGCAATTGCAATAACATATCCTTTAGTAACGCTACGGTGAGTGCGTACAAATTTCATGA
This sequence comes from Julus scandinavius, assembly GCA_034696685.1. Classification (NCBI taxonomy): domain Eukaryota; kingdom Metazoa; phylum Arthropoda; class Diplopoda; order Julida; family Julidae; genus Julus; species Julus scandinavius. Next base: position 63,905 of record JAQGAE010000025.1, on the reverse strand, counting down.
ATTTTAGAGTCAAGAAAATTTCATCTTGACGTCACCGGAATGTGTGTTGGCTATCAGTGTGGTCTCTTAGGTTCAAACTGGAATAAATAGAGATAATTCAACATTCCTGGAAATATAAGTCAAGAAACAAAACTGATAACTCAATCAAACCTCATTCAAGTGATATAAAACTATATAAACCACAAACGTTTGTATACTACAATTAAGGCATAAATTATATTTTCATAGAAATAACTGAATTTTCGTGAATTTTTAGTATACACGTCACCATTGGTAAGAATGCACCCCAAACGAAGTAACACAAAAATTCATATATCCATCATTCCTGGAGGTGAAGAACCACTATTATAAAACCAAGCCAGTTTTTTACTGGCTTGGTTTTATAAAAAGTTGGAAAAAAAGTTATCAGAATGAATTAAAAATGTCACGTAAAAATGCCAGTATTTCTGCTGTGTACATTCTGTAAAGACTGAACATGTTTTTGAAATTTGAATTTAAATTAGAATGGCGAAGCAGTGTATCATGGGAAAGAACAGAAAACATGGCTGCAACAACCTAATTGAAGTTGAATTCATTCAAATGCGCATCCACCAACTAATAAGTATTAAATACCACGACGACTTTAATTAATGTTCGTTAAGCATTATTTAAGATGCACCAGCTGCATCACATTGGACAGCTAGGGCATTGGCCGATAACTTCTGGATGCAGTTTACAACCGTTTGTTAAATTAACAGAATATAACGATTACAGACTGGAGAATAAATGCGTTAATATACCCTAACGTCTTATATTAAAATTCTAATAGGGAGTCCCAACAACTTCCTAAATTTTAAATGCGTTTTTAAAAATTTTTACATCCAGAATGCCATCCTTCCAACATTTTTATTTATTGCACATTGTGGGTGCTACAACCAACATAACAAGAATATAAACTACATTCTATTAGTAACTTCATTTATTGACATTCAGGAATACATGTGGACAAAATGTTTTCAAGTGAAACTTTCTCAAGACATGTCAATGAACGAGGATACCATACTTTGTATTTTCCTAGGTTTTTCACTCTTTCCTGAAAGCGAGATGGCCATAAAATATGTCAGCACCCTTAAACATTTTCCTTCATCATAGAACACGTTTGTTAAGTGCCAATATTTGCAAAGCATTTGAACACTGACGGTATATATAGTACACTTAGACTAAATCTAGTTATGGAAGTGGTGGTTTAATTACATTGCCACGTATAGACGTTTACAAATATGACCCAAGAAAATTGAAATTGTGTACGTTTACTACATTATCCAAGATGGATAATGACAATGTCGGTTACTAAAACGAGTGAAATGGAACATTCCCTCCTGAAAGCACGTGTGACAACATCTTGTTAAATTTAGCTACCATTAGAGTAACAAGACATAATTATCCCAAAAGTTCAAAAGCACTTTGGAAAAGTTCACATGGCTTCCAACAAGCTACAGGTGGTCTTTTAATAGCCCAATAGGAATTGAAAAATGGGCCTATAAATCCTTTCGGCTCTAGGGTATCTTGTGGCGTATGGTTTAAATAAAATTAATGTACTTCATAATGTTCCATGAAATAAAGGGGGAATTTGCTACAGCCATGGCATTGCAGGCGGTCATCATTGCAAATTACAGTATTTGTGACACTGTAGGGTCTTAAGGCATAAGGAAGTGTCGATGTAGGGGATATTATACTATTGTGTTACAAAAAAAGCAAGGGTCATGAACGTATACAAAATACTACACGAGTACACATTTGTTAACCCTTTGACTTTAGTAACCGCGTGAGTGTCTACTTAAGATTAGCTTTTGAAATCAGTGAAACCTAGCTTGTCTACAGACACACGTTTACAGAATATGCCTCCAAATCATGAGATTAATAATTACCATCGAAATAGCTCACGACGGGGTCCGAGTAAGATTGATTATGGCCTCCCCGTCAATCAGCTATCAATAGGGGATATTGTCCTTTAAAATGTTCTTTCCGGTCAAGGAGTTGATTGAGGTAACTCTAAGGTGCAGAACAGCTTTTTGTCACCGTTTGGCTAAGATTAAAAACTGTTGACCATATCGGTAAAGTGACAAACCTCACAATAGCATTCAATGAATTTAATGTGTGGGTAATCAGATAGTCTCATAAAAACAATTGCATATTCATGTATTTTATGGCTATCAATATAATCATGGCGCCATCATGAATTCAAAACCAGACTTGTGAGGATTCACATGCAAAATAAACAGACACAGTAACATGGTAAAATAGTATGCACATTTATGAATATTGATATAAGTATGGATATTCATAAATCAGTTTCGCAAGCATAATTAATAAATACGTCTAACTGTAATAAACCAACTGCTTCCTTACATTCCAAGCCACTGCCATTCATATTTGCAGACATTCACAAAACTTCCTACACTGCAGAGGTAAAGATATTCACCCATCGTTTATACAATGAATTATGCAAGTTGATATTCATAAATGAATGTTTGTCTGTCTGGACTCATGGGTAATAACAAGCTGATATTAAATCAAGATGGTATTCATAAAATGAAGGTGGAATGCACACAAATGTTCTAAGCTACTTTTTTCAACTATCTGTATTATAGAATATTAAACTGTACAACGACAACAAAAACAGCTTATTTGTTTTCAAGATAGTGATAGGCTCATATTATCATTCAGTCTAAGATGTCGGGTAAAAATTATCGTAAACATCTTATGCTAGGCATATCACCTATCTAATTTACATTTCAAACCCATGGTGCCTGTTCTCATATGTTAGAATGGATGGATAATCTATTAACAGTGTAACTTAAGAAGTCGCAAAATCATAATTAATCCCCATTATAAATTATGCTTAAAAGCAGCTACAAAAGTTATTGTTTTAACGAAGGCTGCCAGGTCGTTTCTGGTTAGCATAAGAACAGAAAGAGTGCGTGTAAACATTTTCCAGCTTAATTTAGATGAAAGTGGGCTTTGAATACACGCAATATAAAAATCACCAGTTGGTTTAAAATTGGCACGGTATACAAGTTATTTCCAATTCAGGATAGCTGTCATTGACATTGGCAGCTATCAATGTCAAGATTAAATAACCAATTGTATATATTATTGTTGTTAAAGGGAATCTAAGGAATAAATAAAATCAATACATAAAAAGTGTAATTCCTCCATTGCCGGGTTAGTAAGCTATTGATTACATTGTTACAATGACTGTCCCTGAATACTGTTGTGTTGCATTATTCATTTGAAGCACACGTGCTTAATCCGTGATTAAGCTTGTTTTTTAATGTGAATTGCATAGCTTGCAATATTGTAAACCAGTGCTGACAGCATATCAGTATGGTAGCATATGCGTATAAACACCTGTTATCAATGATAAAACGTTTTTGTATACTCTCATGTCATTGTAAGAATTATCTAATCGGGTTTCCTATAGAAGAACTTACTCTTTACGTGCTTGGAGTGTACTTCATAGCCTTGTATAACCTTGTATTTGCCAAATCACTGATGTTTCCAGACATTTTAAGTAATATAAACTACAAAATATTAAACATTGTAAATTTAATTATGTGTATATAACAAGGGTGATTGACCGATTTTAATTTTTTTACTTTTTTTCTTCTTCGGATTTTCATGTCACCTGATACAGATCGAAATTTCTGAATGGGAGGAAAAATTTTTATAAAAAAAGTCATTAGACGATCTTAGTCCAATAAACTTTTAGTACGTGTGCCGTGTACTCTTGAACTTAACGAACCCGAGGCAATGAAGATGTTATCAGAATTACTCAAACTACAAAGGCTTAAAAAAAAAAAATTAACGCAACCCACCCTGTTGTTATGTTACTCCTTTGGAGAAAATCTATATTCCAAGTTTGATTTAATGATCTATTCAAGTGATTACTGCAATAAATTCTATTTAATTATTAGTTGATGAGATAGAATTACGAAGATAAAATGTCAATGTAGACCTTGCAAATCTGATCTTAAAAATCCATTGATTTTACCTTGGACTTTTTACAAGACGATTATTTCGATATCTGGGAAACTTGTATATCAAAATTCTTGTGCTCCTAATTACGAGTTTGTTAAACCAAGTGCCTTTTTTCCTACAAACATGTTGATAATATAGCAAATAAAAAGACAATGAATCCCGCGCTTATATGTTTGTCATAAACCAGGGGTGGTCAACCCTATCACTACTTACACCATGGGGAGAATTGGCCATGAAAATGTGGTGAATTTAAATTTACAAATCAAGGAAAAACTTTTGGTTTACTGTGTATATGGCGGTTACAACGTGACTGTTACAAACACCAATTTTATGAAGGAGTTTTTCGATTCAGATTAAAAGAAATTGAATACTGTTAGAGTTCAAGCCACAGTAGTTCATGTAATACCGACTTCAAAGAACATGGTGTATAGAGGTGCCATTTGGTAATCGCTGTGGAAATCGGTTATATACTGCAATTTTTATTTAAATATACGTTTGTCATGAGAACCATTTGGAATTAAAAGGTTGGTTGAATCTGTGAGAGATATCAATGCAAGCATGATTTACCTCTGTCACCGGAACAGGTAATCAGTTAAGTAACATGAACAAAAAAAAAGACAACTTCAGAATTCAAGTTGTGACATGGCTGTTATCAGTTTTCTCAAAACGTAACATGGATTTCCTTAAACCTTCAATCGCGTGCTACTACTGAAGATTTGCATAATGACAAGTAAAATCCATTGAGACTACATGAAAGCATTTATCCATTAAATTTAGACAAATGGTTAGCAGACAATGGGAAACTGGTCACCACGCTTAACGGAATAAGTTCAGAAAAATTACAAAATGGGGTTTATAAAAAGAAAAATTAAAAATTCAAATTCGTCAGTCAACGTTAAACTATAGTATATTTATACGAAATTACAGAACGGTGTTCTTGAACTAGTGACATATACAATGGAAACCCAGAACTAGAGATAGATTAAGAAAAAATGAATCAGGAAAAGATTATAATTGTTACTGCTGATACTTTTAAAAAATCAGTACTTTTTTTCTTAAATAAATCCAACGCCTTTTATCGTACTTTTGACTTCGGGCGAGAATGATAATTTTAATGGAAACCCTTCGGATATTATCAAATTAATGATATTGACAAGACTGTTTAGTCTGTCAAATGTATTACATAAGTGTTGATAAAAGCCACTGAAAATATTCTGCAAACAAATTCCTAACAGAATAAAAAACTAATTTTGGAGAATATTTGACTTCATAATTTTAGATCGGTGAATTAAACATGTACCTGTCAACTATGAGAGAAACTCAAAATAAGAATTAAACGTTCCTAAATAATGCATTCAAACATAAATTACTCTGTACAATGAATTGCATTGGCATATCCTACAGGCTGAGCAGGAAACTCGTTTAGTTTTCATGAATGGACTTGCAATGATGAAAAGCTGATTATTTTATTGTAGTATAATTGAAATTTCAATCCGCCAATAAACAGTGTTTGAATTGTATAAAGTTACTAAAATCTCGACTGTAAATTTCAGAATACAATTTGAGCTAGTTTTATTGAACACCGAGTCCATCAATGCTATTTCTTACACTTATACACTGCATACAATGTATAACAACAAGTTATAACAAATTGATAATGCATTACTAGTTTATGCAACTATATTTAATATGGCGTGGATAGTGATTAATTTTCGACTGACTGTGTTGATAAAATGAGATGTCTGGTGACTAGCTATACATATACAACTTAAGTGAATATTCATCTTTTTAAAGAGCCATATATCAAGAACACAAGCAATGTTTATTTAAACTTAATGCATCTCAACATAATTGCCATCTGATGTTGATATCAGAAAGTAGGAAACCAGATAAACTGACATTATGTCTAGCACCATATCGTGGAATCTGTATTAAGAATTTTTTTTTTAACATAAGAAGGATCGGATGGTGAGCGCTAATTATTTATGTATGAATGAAGCTATGTATACTTTCTGTAACTTTACAGCTTCATTTATAATACAAAAACATTTCGGTTCCCTTTTACCAGCATCTAAATAACATTAAACAAGTGCTTTCAGAGAAAACTTGTGGAATTTCGTTTTCTAAACACAGACATTAGGTATGAATAAACTCATAAATCAGGCATACATGAAGTTTGAAATAAATTCATACATCTGGTTTATATACTAGAAACAAACGCGGAACATCTGTAAAACAAAACCTGCTTATAAATATCCACTTAGTATTTTTGCATATACGGGATTTAAATTATCATATTCATTATCAAATATTTGTCTAAGTATACATCACTGTAGATGATAGGAAATGTCACCGCCTAAAACATAATATATAACCTCCGTAAGTAGTTCATAGAAAAAACATTTTCAGAAAACTGTGCATCGCATATTTTAGAGGAAATTACTATTAACTTCCGAGTTGTCAAAGATTCAATATCAATAGAAATAAAATTAAGAAAGGTCTGATGAACGCAACCGGTATTACAACGTTCCTATATTCTTGATATAAATTATGGCTGGTTTTCCAATTTATCAATACTTTATAGTTCTATTCTTCCCAAGACTATTTTTTATCTATAATTGAGCCTACAGCATTATATCATAAAAAACTAACCGCAGACATGGTTAAAAACCTTGCCCACCATCATACCACTAAATGAAAGGAGTGGGGAATAAATCAACTCATCATTTAATAGCCTTTCAAACATTTAAAATACCCTCATTAAAATATCTTACGAATATGATTTATAGCATCAAAAATAATAAGTCAACTTCCTTATGTTTATAACACTTTGCTTTTGTAGTATCAATGACTGTTGAACTACACAGAGATACCTCCACATGGAAACTTTCAACTTGTGCATGTTAGTACAACATACTGATATTAATCATATTGTAAGTAGCAGTCTAGTTCGTTGTATTTAGCATTACAGGAGTGATCATATTTTCCTGCAGCTGGCGATTTTTAAATGCAAATTTCGACAATGAACAAATACTTTAAATTATTTTATAAGTATGAGAACTCTGAGAAACGTTTCATCTTTGCGAAATTGTTGCAATGCTAACTTGTATGAATGCAAAGAAAAACACTGAAATAAATTTAATATCTTCTGACATAAAAATATAACCATTTCCTGTTCTTCTGCAGCGCAATACACCAGTATTTAGACTGAATCAATTAGAACAGAAAATTGCATATATACAATGAATTGAATTGTTTAATTCTATAACTTACCTGTTGTAATGCTGGCTATAACCAGAGGCAATAATAGCAATTTGAAAGTACGTAAAAACAATTCGCCAGGAAAACCAACAAGCAGTAAAGTGGTTTCACTGGGATCCGACCGACGCAAAATCGCTCCCACGCAAACACCGATCGTAGCACCCAGCATGACACACATTAAGAAGATATTGGATTTGGCCCATTTTAAGATTGTTTTAAAAGTAAACGTTGAAAACTTAGCACAGGCCATTGAACGTTCAGCGACTGAAACAGTACGTACTGGTTGAGGCATTGTGCACGAGGATCTGAGATGCGGTGCTCAACAGCTTCTGTGGTGGAGGAAGAAGGTTTTCAGAGTGATGCGAAAAAAAGTTTTCGAAGAAAAAAAAAAAAAAAAAAAGGACAAGCAACACTTCACTCCCTTGGCACCTCCTCAACCTCACTTCTCACTTTCATCAAATCTAGGAAACCGGCTAAGGCGGTAAGGGATCTCTCGGTTAAATAGCAGAGTTTAGACGAGGTTATCTTATCGATATATCGATTGGCACACGATATTCCAACTTAACACAACCATGCACACTCACACACATTCCACCTTGAAAAACTTGTACGAGTACTCTATGTGAAATTCCTATTTCAAAATTTCTGTTGTGTTTACAAATTGAAATAACGGCGAGATAATTGCCCATAAATAATTACGACTTGTGTTTAGGAGGGAATTGTATCTTTTAAGTACGCCATGCGATACGAGTCAATGACTTAATTAATATAGATAGTTTTTTAATCTGCATGAAGACGTCTCTAGAAAGACATGTTAATGAGAAGCAACAGCAACCCTTTGATAAGTTTCAAAAGGCACTGGCGGTCCAAATTTCTTTGCACCAAAGTCATTTATCATACGATATGACGGCAGGGATTATTTTATGAATGCCACACTTACGCAGAAATTGGCAAGCTTGAAAGGGATGAGATGTTAGATTTTATAAGCTTCCAAGGGCGGTTATTCATTTACAATCAAAGGGATGCCATAACAAATTTTGATCAGGCAACCTTATGCTAAACAATAGCAAATACGCACTTAGAAGTTTTGATACTACTATATATATATATATATATATATGCATATGATCACTAATGGACAACTAATTCTACTATTTCATAATACACAACTTAAAAAAGTTGTGCATTATGAAATAGTAGAAAAATAAGTTAATTATAATAAAGATGAATTTAATATTTGACTTGTTTTTGTATGGAAGCTGCTTGTGTCTCGCAATACCAAAAATAGAAAACATAACTTCATTTGTACGTTGCCATTAGCATATCTACTAAATCTAAATATACATATTCCATTAAACAAAGGTTTTTAAACCTTCCTCGGTTACTGTGGGAAAAAAACTGAGAGCAAATCCCTTCACTAGTTCATTTATGTACACAGTTTTGTTTTAACAAATTTAAGAGAGTGGATACATGTTTATTTATTTAAAGTAGGCTACGTATCGAATGTAGGGCAAAAATGCAATTTGAATCCTTTTAAGGTTTCTAAGAGTAAGGGTTAGAGAAAGTCATGTCCATTTATTTGTATTATTTCTATACTGCTAGCCTGCCCATGATGAAAGCTTATTAATAAATCTTAATGATGAATTTGTTATTTTCGTTTTTCCTGATCAAAACTTAATAAATAGTTTTTGTTAACACAAAAAATGAACTCTTTTGTTGCAAAATTTATCACTCTCTTGACATTGTGAACCAATGACCACAAGTTAGTCTTATAATTTAGGAATATGTTAACCGAAACTAGGTTTGATTGATACCAGTTTTATAACAGCTTATATAAAACTGATTCATTCAAAGCCTTTGCTCTTATCAGGGTGGGTTCGTCCTTTTCTCCTCATGAATCAAGTCTTAAGGGCGTTAAAGCAACATTATTCAAAGAAAACAAGGCTCGAATAGTGAGAAGGGCTAAAGGGGGCCTCACTCTAAAAAAAAAAAGTGGTAAGATTTCGGGAATGTTATCACATAGATTTTCGGACATGAAGCTGTCTTACAACCTCAACGAAAGGAGGTAGATGAGTTCAAGTACCGTATAGCAAACACTTAATCATGATAGCACACGAGATATAAGAAGAATGCGAACGTCTTAATTTAATATTGTTAGAACTCATTTTCCATAATGTTGCTGTTACCAACAATTTCGTTTTATGGACTGCATGATGAATAGACTCAAAAAGTTGTGAATTTAAATAAATTCAAATTCAAGATGGAAAATCTGTGGGAAGTACATGTAATTGGCCCGCAAGAAAAATGTTAAGTAACCAAGATAAGAGCTGTGAATGTTTCGCCCCGAAAACACCGGGTTCATCATGAGCCTGATAATTATTGTACATGTCCAGTAAGATAAGAAAAAAAAATCTTATTTCGTTGAATTAACAGGTGCTAAAAAGCATTTAAAATTTCAGCAGCCTAGTCTAAATTTTAAGTCTCGACATTACAACTAATTACATTATTAAAAGATGGGAAAAGCTAATTTTAATTTTAGTAATTCCATGTGAGACTCTTGTTATCGTATACAGCAATACAATACAATGAAGTGAAGTGAAGAAATTACTATATGCTGAAACCTTCTGTAAAATCTGAACTTATCATTCGTTATAAATTAGCAGACAACATTAATAGTGTAGTAATTTTTCTTTAAACTATGCAGAATCTCTTTTAGATGAGTAACCTGAATTACCATTGTAAACATTCATCATAATATGTATAGAATATTGCGTACTGTATAGGAATTGCATGAATAAACTATCAATTTCTGGTAATCTTAAACTGAATATCTTAAATGAGCTCGTAAATTTGACCCCCAACGCAAACCATGTTCTATAATTACACTTTATACTATAGTAACATATACAGGAGGATTTTTTCAAATGCACTGTAGTGAACTAGACCTTTGAATTTAGGTTTTATGAAGAACGCGATAATTTTTAACTACGGTGGAAAGTGATATTGGATTATTGGCAGGCAGCCATCTTGGTTGTTGTGTGGAAGAATTATGGCGGCTATGGGAGTTTGCTCAGCATTTTAAAGGTGATTATAGTCTTAAAAATGGATGAAAATTGACCGTGGTGAAACCCACCAAAAATGGTGAACGAGGTATAATTGCATGAGGTACTGAATGGCATAAAGCGCTATACACGTAAATATAAATGGATTTATGATCTAATGCTATATGCCCTTTATTTGGCTTTTGAATGGTCATTTATAGACAGGCATGGGCCATATGCATCCATTGAATGACAATATACTATGTGGAGATGTATGCACGATTAATTTATCGCCAGTAATTATGCGCTATCATATTTATTATATTAATATGACACGTAGCCAACTGTTTAAGAATTCACTCCTTAATTTAACCACAACATTGTTAAACACGTGGTGCACTTAACCATATTATCATGACTACCAATTGCGTTACACACAAAATACATTATACTTTCGATTAAAGATATTACTAAGAAAGGGTGGAAACCGGTCTCAGAAACCTGCAGCTTTCGTCAAGTGCAATGGCATAATTTTTTAATGTATGAATTCTCAGGTTTGGCATACTACACTGCAATGCAGTAGTGTACGTAAAGGTTGCAGAAATATGATAATAATTCAAAGATTAAGCAACAGATTACAAAAAAAAAACTGCATTTGTCTCGAAAACAAAGAATAGACTTGGCAAAGCCTTATAAAACAGTATTTCAACCTAGTTACAATTCAAACAATGCCAATTGTCAAAGTCTGGTAACGGGCGTGACATTTTGTAACATCGCTATTTATTGCAATATCAGTTGCAAGGTGACCCAAGACGGTTTGATGATATTTAATGCTAACGTCATGTTGTATAATTTTTTACTTGCTCAGTGTGATGAGGGCGTTTTACGAAAAGAGGTCATTCATTGAGGTTGTCCTATAACTGTTGCAAATTTTAGACATAATCTCCTCCAACCCCACAATCTTTCTTCCTGTCACTAACCTGGCAGGACTGTGAGGATGTGGGGCCCCCTTAAGATTTTATTTCGCATTCGCAATATAATAAAAAAGGCGGTTTAATTGGGTTTTTTTGTGGATATTTACACCTATAATAATAAAATAATAACATTGTTTATATCTATAAACACATGTTTGTAACCATAAATAAATAACAATTTAAAATTTGCTATATTATTAACAGAAATCAAATGGCTAGACGAACATGTTATGCTAATGTTTGGAACGTCTGGTTATCAGATGACCCTTATATTCTCCACCCCTTCATGGCCTTAAACCACATTCAATTACCTCTTTTCCCCTGACATTGATGAAATAGCATGAAATACCAAGTCCATGAGACCATTCAGGACATCACAATTTCAGGAGACTGTTGTAGTGATCAGATAGAATCTCTGTGAACAATGAAAGACTATTTTAGTCTAAACAATTGACAAGTTTATAGTGAAACTGTTGCATTCGGCCAGAATGTTGGGTAATTTACAAGGTTCTTGGAGGCAACTACATTCTTTGCTATCTTTTTGTTTTGTTTTTTACCAATGTCATGGTCGTGCAACTGGACTGCGTTACGCCAAAGTACAGTTAACACTGTACATCTACGTACTGTTCATAAATTCTTGGTTAAATTGTTGTCGCTGTACAGACTAGCTTTGTTTAACTCTGTTCATCCATTACGATTGTAGACGGGAGGACAGTTTACATGTGATAACTGTTATTCGAGCATATATCAGTGAATCTCACAGCAGTTTTTACTACCAAAAAAAATCTAAACTGTTTCAGATTTAATGTACTATTTACCTAGTTTGTTAAAATGATGATGCTATAAATCAAGCGATAAAGTGTCCAAAATGCAGAACGTAGTGTCAATTAGAAGAATATAGCATAGTAACGCTATTAAGGATTTTAATTTGTTTTGACATTGCCAAGCTATCCTGTGACTGTTACGGTGAGAAATTTTGCAACTGTTATGATATGCTGAGCCATGACTATTTATCCTAACATGATGTTCGGGATCAACGAAAGAAAACAAAGATAGTGAAATATGCGACCGATTGTTATTTTGAAAATGTATAGCTGGGTACCAAAATATACGCTCTTTACTTCCGACAGTTTCAACATTCAAAATATGAAACTAGATGCCTATTTGGTCTGCATTTGCAAACAATAGTAGACTACTTCCTGGATCTAGTATGATTGAAAACCAATATTGGATACTGAAAAAAGATGGACATGACAGTCCATCAAAATGTATTTGAATTCCATAAATAAAAAAAAACTGCAGAAAATGTGAGAAAGTCAGTGGTCGATTCAGGGGGTGAAAATACGAAGCGAAGTCGCGAGTATTTTTTATCAATGAACATTCTATTTCACAAGAAGCGTGGGATTTGAGCTTGCGAGTAAGCCAAAACGGCTTGGAAACTGACCTCCCCTAACCATGTTGGCCCCCTAAGAAGATGTTAATAAATATGCCCACACACGAGAATTAAAAGCTAAAAAATGTGCAATTATGATTCGTGTAATGCCAAAGAAAACTTACTTTAAAAGTTCCTGTACTAAACTCGAATTTTATACTATTCTTCATAAAAATGATAATTTCTTGTTGAAAATAAATTATTTGATTAAATATATAGATACTTTGAGCTAATACATGCATGTGGAATGATAAATTGCTTGATCATACAATAAAATGATTATACACAAAATTTAGTATGTCTGATTGGAAATGTTTTTTGACCAACATTAAGTAATTTGTCTTAGACTTATGTTTTAATATGAAATAGTAAACAAATTCAACCATTACAGATACAATTTTATGATTCTGCTAAGGCGTGGTTTAAAAAAGGTTCACAATGTGTTAATTCGTAGAGAAGGGAGTGATGGAATAAGGATTCGAAACAGTATTTTATGCAGACGACGTTTATGCAAAACCTCCATGCAGTTCAAGCTCGGATTGACATGTTGATTTGCTTGTTGAAATTTCACGCAACACCCTTAAATAAACGAAAAGATTGGCAAATAGAAACATCACTCATTTATTGCAACCCTGTATTTATTTCACCGAAATAGCCTCAGGGGCTGCGAGCCATGCACCTTTTTTATCATTTAGACCAAATTCAATTTGATTTGTAAAGGTATATGTATGTAATGCGCTGAAATCATTATGCGGATTTGCATATAAAGTATAAATATAATTGGGAATGGCAAAGGGTGATGAACCCCGCAGAGATATTGCAATAAAAAACAGAATTGCCTATGAATACGTGATTAGGGATGGCAAATAAGGCTCAAGGGAGAGCTGCTTTTGCCACCTCTGGAATTCCTAAATTTCCACATATCCATCAAGTGACGTGTTAAAGAGTATATAAAACTGACCCTACATGATTTCTACTTTTGCAGACAAAAACAGGAATCAAAGCTTTTCATACAGTGTTTTTCAAAGTATTTCAGTTGAAAACACTCTAAACTTGGCCTAAAATTGTCGCGGCGCACAGGCTGGAAACCATTGGATTACAAGGTATTAAACTGATAGCAGAACCAAAATTCCTTCCAGCGACATACAGCAAATTTTTTGATGCTTTATAAAACCAAGTGCTGTGTATCAGAATCTCATGAAATATGGGGAAAAACTTCACATAGAACGAAATTACTGACAAAAATGGCAGCATATGTGTGAACACAACAGTGTTTTTCAACAAAATTTAAGTTCATGTCACACATGCGAAATAAATAAAAATGAGATCATGAAAATTATGTATGGTATAGTGAAAAGAAAATAAAGATATTTTTTTTTATACAAATATTGTGCAAATGCAATCTTTTAAACGTTCCCCCGCCCAAACTTCCGCGGCCACGGCGCAACGATTGAAAAGCACCATTCCAGACTGATGACATTTTAACTAAATTCATATTGACATCGAAACGACATTTTTCAAAAACTTTGCTCTCATAACTACATAATCTTTGACTCCATGCAGTTTATGAAAATACGCATCCTATACCGTGGCTTTTTAAAGATTTCCCATTGGTTAAAAAACAACATTCGGCTTATATTCTGTCACTTATCTTGCAAGGGGTAAACTTTGCATGATATCAGTCCCAACATTAGCAATTGTTAAAAAGAGGCCACATCTTCTCAACAATAAAGTGGATACGATTGGTCAGCAGTTTCACAAGATGACAATATTTAAACCAATTGATGTCCTGTGGCCTAAACAGGTATTAAGACAAGAGTATCAACAATTCCCAATGCCTTTGCGTGGCTTCAACAGCTGTGGAATGCTGCAAAATCGTTTCCGGGGACCATCGTACAAGTTTCTCCTAAATAGCGTGAAAAATTGCCAAAGTCTAACTCATTAACACATCAATATCTGTGACACGACCCTAAGGCAAAATCCGTGCTAATTTCCCCTAGTAAAATTGGGCTCATCTCCAATGCATTTTTTTATGTGTGAACATAGACATTAGCACCGAGGGAGGTCCTAACAAATCAAACGCGCTGGTCAGCACTCTGGACTCTGAATTTAGGCACCGCATGCAGAGTTCACTCACTTCACGGTGTGATTGAACCCCAGAGTTGAGGCACAGGTTGGGAGGGGAAGAAGACATTACCAGAATATGTGCTAACACGTAGTACACCAATGGAGGGTCACGTGGTATAGGCCCAGATAAAAAAGGCAACGGTGGGGGTGGACCGAGGGTGGAGCCATGATAATTACGTAGATTACTGGGGGGTGAAAAGTGGGGACTACAACAAGACAGTTTATGAACTGCAATGGCATGCGTGCCACCAAAAGCACGAACGGATTATTTGGAAGTGTGTTCGCTAGACCTACATGCATCCTTTTAGACGGATCTGAAAGCACCGCAGGTTGAGGTTGATTTATTTGGAAGTGTTCGCTCCCCACCCTTCCAAGAAGTTGTTGGCAATGTCTTTTTTTCACTGAAAGAATTCCAGCACAAGTTGGCCGAAATAAACAGTAATTCAAGAATGTTGTTAATTGTGTGGAAAACATTGTTGCGTGGGAGTGTACAACTTTCTTGAGAGCTTTTCGGGTACATATACAAATCGCAATTTACAATTACCCCGTTTCTTTGATCTGATGTGTTGTTTTTGGTTCCTGGGACCCATTCCCTCCATATCACCCTTGACAGTCTAAAACAGACATTAGTGATATCTGAATTGCGCACATCGATCTCGCCCTTCACAAGTTTCCATCAGTAGGAAATGGACGATTACCACTTCTGGTAATAAAATTGGTTAGTGTCATTATAATACAATAGCTTTAATGGTTCATATGAAACCCCCTTCCCTTTATTGACCCACACCCTTCTTATCTTGGCGAGTGATGTCACGCAAGACGACCACTAAGTCAACCTTTCAAGAGGTTCACAAGAAAACCTTTTTATTATGAAAAATTAAACAAAAATGCAAAAAAAACGAAGTGAACTTTGAAATCAGTATGGCACGTACGTAATTCAGTTTTATTAAAAAAATTTTAGCCATTTATTAAATTAACCAAATAATTTGGAAATAATTTAAAAGTTATCCATTACTAAATAAGTATAATTGTCTTAAATTAGTAGCAAAACTGAAACAATAGATTTCGATATACCATATGTAAAAATACATATTCCTTGTGAAAACTAATAAAAAAACTAGCAATTTACAATGTACTATGTACAGAAAATATACTTGTAGATACAGTATAAGAAATGTACAGAAATATATGTTGACCATTTGGATTAGCAAAAAAATTGGTAGTGAAACATTCTGAATGGAACACGCTTTTTAAAAATTCTGGTACCATGTAATTATTTAGGGAGTGTAGATAAATTCTTGAGACTCTATTGCCTATGTGCTTCAATTTGTGTAAACCTACAGTCCACACATGTACTCTATTTAGCCCATGAGTATATTGGCAGCTTTCAGAATTATCTTGAATAAATACCGGTAAATTTATCCGGTTTCAAATATTTTTTTGCTTATTTATGAATTTGCACTACCCTAGGGAGTGCTAAAATAAAATGAATAAGAATCTCCATGGCATGACATCACACGACAAACAGCGGGGAGTTTAAAAAATGAATGAATGAATGCTGGGTGGTATATAGGTTCTCTAAAAGTATTAAAAAACATCATGTGAACAACCCACGTGTAATTTCAATATTTCGTCCAAGTAACGGCACGACAACAAAGTCATGACAATGCCTTCGATATTTACATAGCATATAAAATAATTCAATGACTTCATTATAACGGTTTTTTTTGTAGAGCAGACGGATTTTTTTTATCAATGTGATTTCTGGCACACCCCTAAATCAAAAACATACATGCTTACAGAGACTCGCTAGCCCTGACCCTGATAATGTCACCTTGACTCTGTTGGGGCACACGCCTTTAATTTATTGGATAAATTCTGCCAGTACATGGTACACCTAGTCACATTCAACAATGTACTTAAAATATTAAAATGTAAACTTTGAGAAGTTCGTGCTTACGTAGTATTAGCCACTTGTTGCAATAAGAAAATCTTATTAAAATCACCGTAATAAGAGGTGACATTTGACCCTTTCTTTTAACCCCTTGCCATTGAATCCCGTACATCATTTTTTCCCCTTCAAATCATTAAAATATAGGCTTACAATGCATGGGAGGGCACAATGCTATGCATTATTCAAACAACACTGTTTTGGTTTTATGATAAAAAGTTGACTTCGCCTAGGTTAGGGCCTACATAAAAAGTAGATATACCCTCTAAGATATAAGGTTACCTCCGCCTATAAATTCTCTACCCTACAGTTAAGTCTCTGATTTATAGCAGCTAAACTAATCCCAAGGACTGTAAAACTAAATATATGGCTTTAGCTGACATTTTTCCATTGAAATTTAGTCAGGCAAATTTCATAATTGTTTTTAAAGAAAATCGGATGATTCATATAAAAAAATTATCATAGGTTTGCTAATTCAACAATAGTCTTTTTCGAAAAATTGTTAATTTTCCACTACGATAAAGCAACGATGGAATATCATGAAGAAAGAAACGCAATATTAAATCTAAAACTACATTAAACTCCAAGTAGTTCTCGATTTTGCCCTAAAAATGCAATAAAAGCCTAGTATTGCTCTACAGAAAGCAGATTCGGCGGCAAATTCGAAAGTTATGTGTTTGAGTTGTGAAATACAGGAAGTATTTCATACAGGGGTAAGGAAATTAATTGAACAGAAAAAGAAAGTAATAACCAAATATATCATTTTTGAGATCTCCAAATGAGATCCATGCATGTATACCGGTATACATGCATAACTTTAAAGTGCTTTTCACCTACTTTCTTACTTTTTTTGTGGCTTTTTGTTAGGATCAATAAAGTAGGAATGTTTCTTTGTGCAAACTATATAATAAACTTTCAACTCGATGCGAATGTTTCATTGAGTCTGGTAAATTCAATGATCCACCGTCCACGATTTTTAAGTTTGATTAGTACAAAAACAGCTTTATTTAAAAGGTAAACAAATCAACTGCTCATCTTTCATTATCATAATGCATATATACATTTTATATAAAAATATATGTTAAGATTCGACAAATCCACACAAAAAATGTCAAATAAAACTCACCCTCGTTCACTACGTTTTCTTGATAGTCACCATTTCAACGTTATTGATGAAATTAGATTAGACGACGCATTTTGCCTTTTATACGCTTTTACATGAATTACGTTTTAAAATCGTGCAAAGATTCATCATCACACTGTGTTGTTCTGCGTTCCATAGTTGTCCTACTAAGTGTACATTTTCACAATTAATTTCTCCCATCTAAGAAGTGAGCTGAACATATACCTGTAATACAAAACAATATTTCAGATTTAACAATAAGGACGTTGAGCCAACGTTTTGTATTACTTGGGTGGTTACAGAAAGAATATTCAGCTGTTCATTGATACATTTTTAGGGCTATTGTTAACATAGTTGAAGGAGCTTACGAAAATAGCACGAAGTAGGGACAATCGGCGAGTAATACGCCTGGATGACCAATGCATTCTTGCGCCCTCCATATCACAATTAGCCTAAGTTTTCCATAATTGTTATGACAACCTACGAGAGGAGGAATGCCCTCCTCCATACGTTTTATCTTTAGTTTTCATTCCAATTCACGTAATATCTGGTTTACAAAACAAAAATGCCAGCACGTAAAATTGTCAACTTCATAATAGAGGACGCGGTATCGAGTTTACGTACAACTATGGCAACGAAGACATGCAATGGAAGGGTCATTCACAAACTTTCACCTTACATAATGTTCCCTATGCAAATCATGGAAGAATTTAACGAATTCTACATTCTCGAGGCCAAGCAGGAAGATTTGCATAATTTGCTTTAGTCATTTGCAATTAATTCCTGCATCATATGGGGAAAGCTAAATTAAATACCGTTTATTATTTCTTTTTAAGTATTTAATAGTTTCAATTAGATTTCAACTTACATTAAGCTTTACTTTATGCTTCGCGACTGAAACACACCTCAATAAACTGCGCCACTTGCCATCATCACATTAAATACTATGAATTCCAATATGGCCGCTGTAATAAAAATAGCATCATATATTTAAAGTAGTAAGCACCCTACCTGATTTTTCTCCGCCAATCACGAAGGCGATTGCATTTACCTGTACTACGTCACAGAGGTTAGGCTTGGGCGTCTACCTGCTCATTCTTGGGATTTTGATCAGTGAGTATATTATTTATTTCTTATCTAAATTATCGTATTTGAAATCGTTCATAAAGGTTTGTCAACAAATATTCATTATATATAATATAGATAGCAGCATGTAAGGGGAAAGGAAGGGATATATTGATTAGTAATCCAACATCACCTACCTGCATACCAATGCGAAAGTTCGTTGTGTAGGCCTAACTTTTTTATAATTTTAAAATTTTGTATTAAACCACATTCGATATTTCCCAAAACTTTACAAAATGCAATGTTGCGAATATATTAAGTCATAATTTAGATAACTTAGCGCATGTTCATTCGAATTCAAACTTTTTAAACCTGTACACAGGTAGCTGAATTTAGGACCACACCTTAAACGTGCTTGCAAGTCATTGTTAAATAAAACAAAACAGTAAAAAATTCAAAATTTCAGATAGTTTTGCAATTTATTATTAGTGTTGTTGTCAGAAATAATTGGGACTGTTTATCTTATTAAATTATTGAAAAATACATAGCCTAGTAACTGCCTTCATGTTTATGTTTAAATAGCATGTCTTCAACCTTGATATGAAAGATATGTACATCCAATTAGCTGTTTTTGTATTTTTTTAAGATTTGAAAGTTTCATTTCAAGCTTGTTATAATTTATTTCTTCCCACATTTTCCAGAAAAATAAAGAATCTCAAAAATTCGGCAAACTTACAATTGGGATTTGATACTGAAGTCATGTTGCAGCCAGCCATTTAAGACATTATGGAACACATCTCTTTCATTGTTGGACTCTGTGTTATTGTCGTTCTTCTTGCTGTCAACGTTGCCTTTTGCTGCTCAAAGTACAAGAGTTATTGGAACGATCCTAAATCTGGAAACCGTTACGTCTCCATCTGGATTCAACCCAGACACACTCAACAATCTGTGTAAACTACACAAGAAAAACTTTTTAAAAACCCTGACAACATAACATTTGGACAACATTACATTTTTTCGTCAAGATGACAGTCAGCTATAATGGCATCTACTGGGGCGCTTACCTGTGCCTTGCTATGCTCACTCTTGCAGTGTTTTTTGTAGCCGTTTTTCTAAGCAAGGCGTTGGGTCGTTCCTGCGACCCCATGCGGCAATACGCTTCGATTCCAATGGCGCCAAAACCTGGTACCACTCACGAAGAAATCGCCTTGCAGGAGAAATCACCACAGCAGCCTCCAAATGATGAAAAAGTTTAAGGATATTATGCCACAATTTTGCATGTTTTAATTCTTACCTTTTTTATTCTTGGTGATGTGAAGCAATGTACATCAAACAAATGGGTCGTCCAGAACCCTCCGTAAACTACTTTAGAAACTAGATGCGCTGTTAAATAAAGCTTGTTCCAGACTAGTGTATCATTACATGAACAAAACATTGGAATGTTATGCAAATGTCTTTGGACATCTCTGCGATACACAACACTGACCATGCAACAAATTCGTGATATGATACATGTGTCTGGAACAGGCCTAACAAGCTTGAATTTGTATGACATTAGCGGCATCTAGAAATATATGAAAGCTTGAGATTACATTGAACACTATTTTTTTGGATTCTTATTCTGTTACTTTCATGTTTAAATTCTTGTAAGATTTACATTTGCATAATACATATACACTGTAAATGATGATTGTATTTCAATATATGTTCATCATACTCAATGTTTTATATTTTTATAGTGAAAATAGACTGGAGGGAATTTGTAATCTTTTTAAATAATAAAACTGGCAAGTTCTTGCTATAACATTTTTTCCTTACAATATGTATGCATACATACTACTGATGGAACTATGAGATTACAACAGCATAGAATATTAAGATATATAATCTTACAAATCCTGATTTCACCATATAAACTTTGTTCTATTTATGAAGGAGAAAAGTAAAGATTTTCAAAAAGGTCTTAAAACAGCAGTGTATTTTTCTTTTAACACATTACAAAATTAAATTGCAAGAAATTAACGATTACAGCAATATGTTTAACAGCACTTGTATTTAATCAATTAAAATGAAATAACTGATTTAGTGCTTTCCGCTTTTAAGTGCTAAAATCACAATAGAGCATCTCGTTAAGGCGATTTGTAACAATCTTACATGGCCCTACATGCACAATGCAATAATTTAATTTAATTGATCCTGTTCATTAAAAGGATTATCTGCAAACTTGCATCCATAACTTTTCAGTTCCCCAGTTTATTTTAAGTCATACTTAGCTCAAACCATCATCTAAAAGTAAATATAAGAACTGTAAATTTCCAATGACGAGATCTACAATATGATCAATTTCATATAATTTGTGCATTGCGTGTGTAAGGATGTTGCAATTTGCCTTCTCAAATGAAGTCATGAATGAATGAATGGACTGGAAATTAACAATTTTCACAAATCAGCTATAAAAATAAAGAACAATAAAGAAAGTTAATTATAATTATGATAAGTAGTAAAAGTGCAAGATGATTCAATGAAAATCTAAATGATAATTATAAAATTTTGCATAAAACGATAAGTAATGATATTTTATGAATGAATCTCCAAAACAAACATTTCAGAGAGAATAACATAGCTGTTTTAAGGTGGCCGTGATGTTATTGCAATAATGCAATACTTTTGAAAATATATATTTTTTTATTTTTAGCAAAGATTAGACAGTTAAATGCAAGTTTCACCCTTAGAAACGAATTCTTAAAAAATGTATTTGCAAAATTGCTGCATTTGCAATAACGACTTTTGGACCACCTTAATTAAGCAGAAAATGACAAAATATGGGATCAATTAGCATTTCAGCTTAATAATGAGAAGAATACATACATACATACATCATAAGAATAAATCTTTTATGCATGTAAAACGTGATGCAATATACATGCATTCTGAAAAGAGAACATTCATTCAATGTAAAATAGGCATATGTTCTATGTTAATACCTACAAATTTAACAAGAAAATAAATTGCCAACCAGTGATTCCATTGCTTGTTACGTCATTTCCAAGAAACAGCTGTGTGTCAAGGCCCTTAATTCTTGAACTCCATAATCCTCTGGAAGAGGCAGCTTGTTAATGTGCGGTGATAATAAACGAGACGGGATTGTTGTCATTCCCGATCCAAGTGATAATACAGCTCTCAAAAGATTCGCAGTCTTCTTGGCCATTTCGGATACGCACAATCTAATTGACACAAGATTGTTATAAGTAACCATATGTATGTGTTTTACATGGCTATATAACCGTAAATAAGAGCAAAACTTGCACTATTTTGAAATATGTTATTTTAAAAAATGCATAAATATGAATTTGCATTTACCGATCTTTCGCCGTATGGCATTTCAAGTTTCCAACTCGATTGCACAAGGACGTCACTTCTGGTTGCAGGCCTTCAAGTTCATACGCACTTACTTCACCCTACAAAAATCCAGCAAAAAATTGAAGAAAATTCAATCGGTCTACAGCTAAGCATTCGTAAAAAAATGTTTTGTGAAACTTACCTTAACTATTCGATTTACAGTCTGAGACAAGTGAATGTAATCTAAGAACACCTGACCACCATTGGCCCAGTCTAAAATTACCGTACTCCTATCTGGTGCAGCCAACTTATTTAAAAGATTGTTCAAGTAGTCATATTTCTCTGAAATCAACAACAGAAAACGAGTGTCATATTTCATGCTCGGATATTCCTTTTTGATAAAACCATAAAACAGCGTACCGTTAATTATCATATCAGGTGCAATGTATTGCACAATCAATTTATGGCTCTTATTCCACTGCCCGCTTTCCAAGAGATAAAAGGCTTCGGCATGCACATTATTTTCAGTCCTGGCTCGCACAGCCTAAATAAATACATTTTTTTCTTATAAATTAATTCTTTTCAACATTTAAAATGGCAAGAAAGATATGACAGCTTTTTTCTCACCTTTGCCTCGTACACCCATTCTCGAGGAATGCACAAACTTTCGACACAGAATTTCTCGGCATCGGTCATCTCGTTGCTGATTGAAGTATACCTGGTTAGCAGGTCAACGACAGCAGTTTTCCTTCTATAATAAAACATGGCAAAAAAACAAAACAAAAAAAAACATGAGAGGCTGGTATGAATTTAGGAATTTGATATTCAAAATCTTCGCAGTAGCCATTAGCAAAACTAACAGTTGAATTTGAAGTTAGTCATACCTCAAAGGATCTCTTAAATGCAGCAAAATAAAAGCTGCCCAATGCCAAAGACCAACAGTGGCCAATTGGGATGCAAAATTTGCATGTAAACTGGACTCTTGCATATCTGACAAATGTTGAAAACCGATGGACTTCAAAGCTTGGGATAGGAACCAACTATAAAAGAAAACGACGCCATAAATCAGGCAAGTTAGAAAGGAATACGTTTTGAACTCTGATAATGTATATATAGCTGATAGAAATTTGAGTATTTTTAGGTCAAAAGGTGCATCCATATAACTAAATGCTAAACCCGTTATTAGCCTCATACCTTAATCGGTGATCTAACGGATCATGTGTGTAAGTTGTGGGGGATAACAGGCAATCGAGCCTGTGCGATCTATCGACGTAAAGTTTCAGAAGATGATAGCAAGTGTCATAAACGGGGAAGGTGTCCGAATGATTTTCATCAAGTGAATTTTGGCTTCCAAGCGGTGACTGCTTATTTTCCAAATATGGCGGCAGCGGAGGGGAAGCATAACAACCATACGGAGTATCGCCCTAGAATGAAGGATCACAATCATAATGTGCTCGTTGGATATACAGAATATTTATCATTTGGTTTCAACCCTTTACCTTATATGCACTATCATATTCTTGAAGGGCATCTGCTATTGTTGCCACTTGAGAGCATTGATACCTGTTATGAACAAATTTTATAATGCCATTAATTTTATTGATAAAATACAAAATGGTGACATATGCATAAAGAAATTATTACCATAAATGTAGAGCAAGTGATCGTTTCCAATCCAACTGCTCGCAAGCATTAATTGTTGCTTGGGACGATGGCCAAACAAGGGTGCCAGAGAGCATAGTATAAATTTTCAATCTAACTGCATCTATGAATTTATCACTCTAAAAAAAGATAATGTAATAAAAGAAATGTAATGCAACCTGGTTCACCAGAATAAACCAAATTATTCAGCTTAAACTTTCAGAAAAGTGCAAAGTTACCTTTGATTCCAACCAGTGATTTAACTGTCTTTTATTCCTTTCTCGAACATCGTCGTTGCCTCCTGCTTCGGCTAGCATTAAAGCGAGGCGAAAATCTTTATTGTCTTGTGCTGAAAGTTTTGCTTCTGGAATGTGCATGCCTGTAAGGTGACTATAGATCGTGGACAAATGACCTGTGACCTAATTGATGAAACACAGAATTCACATTTTTGAAATACAAGGCATGTTAATAGTCCGAACAGGGCTTAATACAGTTTGTTAACTTACATCGCTTTTATGCTTCTGAACTTCCTGGGCTATTTTAGATTCGCTGGTGGCTGATAGCCATTCAGATAATGTTTCACGTCGTGACATATGATAAGTGTAAGTATCCATTTTACCTGAGATAGTCAGTAATTGATAAATATATTAATCGATACAAAAATGAGGCCAAGAATTCCAAACAATCATTGAATTCTTACCATCTTCATCTTCCTCACTATGTTCGGAAAGTCTACCCCATAATGCTAAAGCTAATTCCCAAACTGTTTTGCATTGCTGTAGGAACTCATAATCTGTGTGGCTAGATGCTGTTAATATAATAATCAAGTTTTTATGGTTCATGAAACTCAATGTTAGCAATATAACAAATAACAAGTTTAAAATATGTTTACTTGTATTTTGGAGATGATCAGCAGCTATCTTTGCATGCTCATGAATTATGTTGACTCCAGGACAAGGCAAGGCCAATGGACAAACATCTTCATGACCAATTTTTGAATGTAAAAACTGCATTTGAAGACACTGCTCCATTTGTGCCTGAAAGTATCAATACAAAGTTATGATACCGTTACAAATTTGTGTCAAATATATTAACCGGATCACACTTTAATCTTGACAAGCATAAACTAATTGTTCACTTTTGTTATGTCATCCCATGATGTATGTGAAGGTAAATTCGTCATCATTTCAGTCAACACTGTAAAGGGTGATTGATTCCTTCTAGCTGACGTCATTTCGACATTAAAAACTTCAAAAGGCTTTAAGATCCTATTGAAATCTAGAAAGTAGAGAAGTGGATTTAAATATTATGCTATACCAAAACCACGATTCTATGTAATCAGAAAAAAGTTGAAAAATACCTGAGGATGTAGTTTGTTGCATTAACGAGTTCCCCATGTGTGTGAGAATAAAGTTTGGTCCCCATCCAACACGAAATGAACGTCCCATCATGCATGCAGAATCGGCAATTATATGGTTTTTGTTGAAGAGGACAGATTTGGATAATGGAAGCAATTCCTGAACTTTATCGACAACATTAACTCTAAATGACAACTCGGGCTGGACTCCACCGCCTTCTAGCAGAGCAAATTTTGATAGCTTTTCAACAGGTGACTGAATGACATGGGTCATTGACATTCGCGGTAATCCTCCTGTGTAGATAAAAAAGAGTATGGCAAAATCGTACTTGCAATTTCGAAAAATACACGGTTCCCACTTCAAAAAATATACTGGTTGAAATTCACCATACAGCCGGGTCTCCACCAAGACGTACATGTACGTATATACACGTTTTTTACAAACATGCAAAAAAGTTTGCCCTCCGGATTTGTTTCAGCCGCCATTTTGTAAATATATGTAAATATCAAAATTGTACGGCTATTAAAGACATTTAATAGGTGTACAATTTTGATATTTACATATATTTACAAAATGGCGGCTGAAACAAACCCAGAGGGCAAACGTTTTTGCATGTTTGTAAATACGTGTATATGTCTTGGTAGAGACCCGGCTTAAGAGATGAATATTGCGAGAACTTCAAACATCGAACATAAAATTTTGTTAAATGAATTACGAGTTACCTGAAAGCTTTGCAAATTTTAGTTGTTGCGAGTAATCTTGAGATGATGAAAGTTGGAAACGTAAATGCTGCGCTGGCTCTTGCATCGTGGAGGCAAATGCTGAGAGGTTTTCAGATTGGCTTGAATTAAATTTATCTGGCATACCCCCCAAGTTTTTGGAGACATCCAAATTATGATTAATTTCAGGAGCTACACATTTAAAGTGGAAAAAAAGTCTCAGTTGGCATGTATGAAACAGAAAGCAATTTTTCAAACTTTTTCAGAATTCTTTATTATTACCTCCAGTTCTGTCCATTTTACTATCAAACATTGCATCGTTGTCATCCTCCTCCTCTGAATCATCCCAAAATAGTGATGCTTTCATGGCCTGAACCCTGTGCGTGCTTGCCCCTACTACCTCAACCAAACGGTGCGAGGCAGGCAAAAACGATTCGCCAATTTCCTCATCTGGTATAAAAACGGCAGTGAATTTTATAATTAACAAAAAGATAACATACGACTTAGCATTGACAACAAACACCGAATTATTTTCTCACCGTCCATGATTTGTATTGGATAGGTATTATGCATAATTCCTTCCATTCTATCATCCTGTTCTTGATTTCTAAGTCTCAAGGGCACAGCACTTGCTTCTAATTGAGTTAAGCCTGCCATAGATGGCACATCATTGCCATTCAATTGCAAACTTTGTGTAAGCATCTGAAATTAAACAAGCATTGAACAACCACGTTCTAACCTCACTGCCTTGTTATTGTTGAAAATGCAGAATTTAAAGGAAATTTAGGGAACAATGCATTGCTGATATAAATAACAATTATTTGAACCTGTTTTTAACGGAATTCAGTAATTCAACAAATCTGTTTGAGATATTGTAAGTTTTATTTATTAAGAACCTCAGTCAACAGAGCCCACAACCTTATGCCCCCTAATGGTATTGGCTGTACAAATCACCCATCGCTAGGAAAAATCTAGCAGAAATCCCAATATCTAGACTCTAAAAACGAATGCCACTGGTAAATTAGTAATCCTTTTATTTTATGTCAAATAAAACCACATTTTTTTTTGTAGTACATCATAATTAATATTTTAACATTCCAATAATCCCAGAGATATAAGACTACAGTGTCCTCCATAACAATTACTGAATGGACATAAAATACAATAACGAGTGCTTCGATAGATAAAGATTATTTAAAACTTCTTAAAAATAATTAAGCTACATGTACATACAAAAATGCATTATCATAGCCACAATATATTATACTCTTAACACCAAGAATAAATCTGTCTATGTAATTTTCAGTGGATAGCCTGGATGTTAGGTGAAGGCACCAAGTCAACATCTATCTCCCTTACGAAGTACTATAAACGTTGTCACAAATGTTTTCAAAATAAGTGTTCCAAGCGGAATACACTAGGTACCTGTGCGCCACCGTTTGCAATGTGCTTTAACTGCTGCTGCAACAATAGATCCTTGGGAGGTTGGGCGGCCTGCGTGGTACTCGGCATATCATCTTCATCCGAATCTTCTAGCCCATATTTTGAAAAATGGTTTACCTATGACACAGGTAATAAACTGTCAATACATACAGCTATCAATCAAGCTTACACAGTATAATTTCTCAATAATTACCTGGAACACCCACGATCCAGTTTCGGGTCTGTATTCGACAAATTTGGCTTTCAGTTTTGCAGTGGCATTTTCCAATTTTTGCTGGTATTTCATCAATTTCAGGCGGTCAGGGCTCTAAAACAAATGATTAGCACAATGACAGCTTCAGAAAATTGAATATAAGGCAAATTAACTTTAACGTTAAACCATGTGTTTCTTACCATGATAGCTTTGTGATTGGTTTTATCTGTAGGCCACACGCAATCTAACGTTATTTGGGCCTTTTTGTTCAAGCCTTGTCCAAAAGGTGGTTTTAAGTCGTCGTTAGGATAAACCACCACTTCTTTCCTTCTGAAGTGAACTAACATAAAGAAAACCAGTTATACTTTATCGATTGATGGAAATACTAACAGTCGATTAACTAATATTCGCTACATTCTCGTACCTAATTCGTCCAGGTTTAGATTGGCAATATTAGTTAGGCCAGGAAAGAACACATTTCCGTATCCTTCTCTTCCGACGGTGAAGTTCTCCACAAAGCAATCTCCATTTTCGTCCACCAAAGTAGCAAGTTCGTCCATAGATGGGAGAGTGTAATAGCCAGATTTTCTCAATATAATGCCAGTCGGATGCGGCACTGCTTCACCATCCTCTCCGACAGCACTTGGGTCGGAGTCGTCTTCAGAGACTGCACTGAGTGTGGATTCATTTAGCTGCACAGATTTGTCAGGCGTCACCCTACGGTTTGCTTGTTTGGTGTTCAGAGCAGAAATTGTGTCCTCCAAGCTTGTTTGTCTTTCAAGTAGAAAAAAATAATCCACTATTACGATACTGTCAGAGCAATGTGTTCGATTTCATCCTT
This sequence comes from Julus scandinavius, assembly GCA_034696685.1. Taxonomy (NCBI): domain Eukaryota; kingdom Metazoa; phylum Arthropoda; class Diplopoda; order Julida; family Julidae; genus Julus; species Julus scandinavius. The sequence goes on along the minus strand of JAQGAE010000025.1, from coordinate 35,377 downwards.
TTCTGCAACTTTTTACCTGCTTCCCAAATTTAATCTTGGGCTAGAATTTGATTGACTAAGAGGGCTTGAAACAACCTCCTTTGTAGGGTCAAAACGTGGAAAAGAACTGTTTCCATCACTGTAAGAAACGAATATCAAAATGTTTAATGAAACACTATTTGCCGCTTATTTAACAAACTTTTGCAATACAACTCAATAAACGTCAACAAAAGAACTACTGTCACCCATACCTGTCATTAAGTCTGTTCCGAAGATTTAAAGACGTAGGCATTGCTGGTGAAAATTCTCGTGTTTCATTCTCTAACAACGATGCATTTCCATCACAAGTAACATTGACAGTATCGCCAATATTAGTTGGTGTAGACTGCAACTAAAACAGAAAGGCACGTGAGACCATTTACGCAACGACTTCATTGCAAATTAACTTCATTGTACGAGAACTTGTTTGTCACTTACAGAAGGCCTCGATCTCAGCACTAACTTCTTCACGCTTCGCCTGGGCATGAACGTCCCTTTTGTTGAATTGTCATCATCTTCATCAAATCCATCAAACAAACTCGACTGCAAATGTAAAAAATTGGATGACTAACTGATGAAACTTATTTTTTAAACAGCAGCAAAAATACAAATAAAATTTCAGCTCTTGCCTTTCCATTCCTAGATGCCAACAGAGGACGTGGCTTCAATTTCACAGCTGATCTCGGAGAGAATTTGTATTGAATTGCAGATGTCAGAGCTTTTTGAGCTTGAGGATTGGTAGGCCTTAGCAGGTCATCGTTTTTTCCAGGATCCTATTGCAGAAAACAATGATCAAGATTTAAATATGGTATTAACCTCTATTTCATTAAACTGGAAGTTTTATACATACATGAATAATATTCCTAAAAAGTGGAGAGTTTCCGTAAGGTGAAACTGCTAAAGCTAACAATTGTTGAGTGATAGGCGCCTGTGTGGAACCAAGCGATGCATTTAAATCGCTAAAAAAAAGTTGGGGTAAAATATATAAAAAGATCATTCAGTTCACGAGGATCGATTTAGTTGTACAAAAGTCCAGTACAAAAGAGCAAAATTACCTTCCAATAGCTGTAGTTCCACCTCCAAAATTAAAATTTGACATTCCAAGTCCTAATCCTGTATTGGTGCCAAACCCTAAAGTTAAAATTTAAAGACAAAACGTGAATTTACTTAAAATGTAATAAGCCCTTGGCGGGTCTTTCAGAATGGAAAATACACCAACCAGTTGATGGGTTTGTTCCAAATCCTCCAACATTCAAATTCAATCCACCAGGTTTGTTTGCTGTACTTCCAAATAGCGACGTACTACCAGTCCCAAGTCCAGCTCCGAATCCTCCGCTGAACCCAATTTGTTGGGGTTTCTGCCCGAACAAGGTTGATCCTGTATTTGCAGCTGTACCAAATCCCCCAAAACTTGTGTTGGTAGCACCAAATGGTGTACTAAAGCCAGTTGTCGGCTGTTTGTTAAACAAAAATGACTGGGTTGTGGTAGTAGCAGTCGTTCCAAAGGCTGGAAAACCGGAAGTCGAAGTGGTTGTTCCAAAAGTCAATGGTTTAGCACCAAATGGGCTTGCCTATGATTAAAGGAAATCTCAATCAATCTATCAATTGCTTGCGATGAATTTACAAGTTCACATAATATTTCCAAAACCTTCCTTACAGTCTGATTCTGTGCTCCAAACCCACCAGCAAATGTGCTACCACCAAATGCTGTTGCTTGCTGAGGTGCAGTAGATGCTCCAAACAGACTGGTGCCAGTTGCAGTAGGAAGTGTAGTTGAGCCAAATGGCTAAAAAAATAACAAATTCTTATAAAGCATGCTTACCGAAAAAACATCCAATAAGACATTCATTTAAGAACTTGAAATGTAAACGCATCTATATACAATCATCATTCAACATACGTAAAATACATTAGCTTCATATTTGGAATTTTGAACTTTATTACTCACTTTCTGTAAATTTGCAGTTCCAAAGGTAGACGTGTTGTTAAAACCAAATGTCGAACTTTGAGTGGTTGTGGGCGCTCCAAATCCAATAGGTTTATTGAAAGGTGACACATTTTGAGCTGGTTGCCCAAACAATCCAGTAGTTGCAGTGGTACCGAATCCAGCTGGAATTGGAGATACAGATTAGTATGCTAAAATTCAATCATAAAAATACCCTTGATGTGGGGTTAAAAACATACTTGTAGTTGATCCAAAGAATGATTTATTAGCAGCAGCCTGCCCAAAAAGACTGCTTGTGCCAGTTGCAGCAGGGGTTGAACCAAACAATGATGATTGAGTGCCAGTTCCAAATGCACCTATCGTAGATCCTGCTGCAGGCCCTTTTCTGTTTGCAAGATAGTCTTCAACTCTTAATTCCTGATTAAAGTCAAATAAATGATGTTAAGTATTTTACAAACAGACAATTAGCCTACTACTGAATTTTCATTATACTTGTGACAATATGACACATATTAAAATGCGTTATTTTGAGTAGAGCAAAAGGCTTACCTCCAAACTTTTATTTTCATAATCTTTCATGACAGTTATGCACAAATGCCTTGTGCTAATGTTGGTCGATAAACCATTTTTCATCATGGTATCAGACCCAGTCACTGGAACAAATTTTACAGTTGTTCCATTTGTTGCAGCAGCTCCAGCAACTCCAAAAGGTGTAGCTGTAGAAGATTGTGAAAATTAGATTTTTATTCCAAAATCTTAAGCATTTATTACCAGCACCGCTTTTAAAATAGATCACTAACTTGATGCTCCAAATAAAGAAGTTGAGGCTCCCGTGGCACTGGTGTTAAACATCCCAGTCTGCTGTTGCTGTGGTTGTTGAGCTTGACCAAATAGGCTCGTGTTAGAGGTCCCTGTGGTAAACCCTAAAAAAACAAGCAATCATTCATGATGCAAAACATAAAAGAATCAACTTTGCTAAATGACAATGTTAAATAAATTGTGTAACTACCACCACCAAACGTAGGCTTTGGGGCTCCAAAAGCTGATCCAGATGCATTTGAAAATAAACCAGCCCCTGTGGTTTGTTGGTTTGTGGATCCAAACAATCCTGTCCCTGAAGGTGTTGCTGAAAACCCTACAGTGGAAACATAAGAATACAATTTAAAAAACGTACTAAACTTATAATGCCTTTAGCACAATAACAAAATTTTAACCCACCAAATCCAGCATTTGTCGAGCTAGAAGGTTGTCCAAAGGTACTGGTTGCATTGCCACCACCAAAGATACTCGATTGACCACTTGTACTTCCAAAAATGGAATTCGTGGCTTGACCTGACCCAAATGGCTGAGCTCCAAAAGTTGTTCCAATTGGCTTTGCAGCTCCAAAAGCCGATGTACCTGATGGGATATACATTCTTTAGAACAAGCTATTTAACAGAGGTTTACATTTCGTTTGGTGAATTATAAAACAATTTACTTTGGCCAAATGGAGTTGCAGCGTTTCCAAATGTACCTGAAAAACATATCAAAGCTTCTCATTAGCAACATAAAAGCTCAATATAAGAAACAAGTAATTATACAAGTATGGAGCAAACAGCATCATTTCAAATGCAAAACTCATTCTGCCTATTTAAACACAATGAATAGCAGGAATATTATTCGCATTGCATACCTGTACCAAATGTGGTTGCCCCCGTCCCAAAAGCTGGCTTGTTACCAAACATCTTGCTTCAAGAAGTATCACTCACTAAAATAAGTCAGAGAGATTAAATAAGATATACACGCTCTGTGTAGCAATTACAATTACGCATGCAACAAATTTCCAGTATGATATATTGGAAAAAAAAAAAAAAAAAAATATATGGATGAAAATAGTTCTATTCGCTAAATCCGCCATTAACTAGGCTTATAGGAAGAACTCGTCTCATATTTTAATTTGGTCAAGATGTGCAGTGATTATAAACGTCTCAGACGAAATACTCACACAACTATAATGTCTACCATGATTTGAACAAAAAATTGATACATATAATAAGACTTATTTATGTGCAATAAGCCTAAAAAAACTAACAATTGATATTAAAGCTAAATACTACTTCCTGATGTTCTAAAATAGTTACTTGGCCTAGTGAAACAATAATTCTACAAGTTTATTCAACCTGTGCCTTAAGACAATACCTTCTCGACTATTTCATAACGTATAATGTGCATAGAGGTTTACCATGAAACTACATGTGATTAGAATTCAAGTTTATGATTAAAGAAAGAACGAAATTTGAAATTTCCTCGCGGCACAAAAAGGACGAACTGGACAACAGAAATAGAAGTGCGAAAGACTTCCAGCTTACCGCCGCCAAATAATAATGCGCATTACAATTTGCTGCTCAATAGATCAGGAAACATATAGGAATTTTCATCCAGATTTCAAGTCAACAAGGGTGTTAAAGACAGCTAATTTAAGTAAAACTTAAACGCAAAACAACTAAATTTGCAGTTACGCCACAGGTCACAATAATCGAAACAACGGCGTACAGCGCCCTCTAAACACTGGCCATGCTTGCAAGGATTACGTGAAATTTACGGCGCTTTGTCTTATGAAAAACCAACTAAGGTTAGGGAGTCCCCAAAGTTTAATTGTTTAAAAAATGTTGTCTTCCGCGGCACATCTGTGACCGCCCACTATAATGCCAATATTTTTAAATTCAAGATTCGCTTTATTAAACTCTCTTCCGTTAGTATGCCCTTTTTAGAAATATTGGTACATATCAAAATGGCGCTAAAAACTATGTGGCACACTGAAAAATGAGCAAAAATTGTCACGGCCCACCATATATACTGGCGTTTTCCAGAGATAAGTTCCCAAACTTAATTTATCAATGACAAAACATAAACCGCTGTTTTATATTTATTGAATAAGTATATATATATGTAGGCTACTTCCCACAAATGTCCCCAGCACACCTGTACATAATTTACGGCAGTGACAGCACACTAGGGCGGCAACATTTTTAAATTCAAAATTCACTTTATTAAACTCAGCCATTAATATGCACTTTCAACAAATATTGGATGCGATATTATTTTTCAGAGTGCCATATCAATGTTTTCCATGACCCCGTCCACCTATTTAGAAGGGAACACATGTATTGTTAATTCATTCTCTTTGCTTAACATTATGTGGTGTTTTGATAAAAAGGCGATGTGAGCTTTGCCATTATATTTTGAGTTTGCTTAAGAAAGTGCGACTTTGTTGACTAAAAGCCATTCGAGGCACACCTGCAGGATTTCGCGAAGAGTCCAAGAAACTCTTCAATACCTATTCAGAGGATAGATTTTTTATGGTACTACGTTGAATAGTACTTTGACCATACCAGTAAGTACAGTTTCTCTATTTGTTCACAAGTGCAAGGGGGATTATTCACACAACGTTTAAATCAATTTTTGTTTTGGCCTGTTGAAATGAACTGTTTATATTCATTCTCACATTACTAACGGCGGATGTTGAACCATAGAACATCTCGCAAATTCGCAATGAAGAAATTGGCTATATCCTGCTAATAAGCCCTTGACAGCTGAATCCTTAAAATGAAATAATCAAAACAACTAAAAAAAATCCTAATAAACAATATGGATGATTTCATCACGACAGTTTAGTACATCTATTTGCTTAATAAAAGATCAGAGAAATAAGTTTTTGAGATTAGTTTACTGAATTATTTCCTAAGGCCATTGATGTTTTTCAATTTTTTTTAACAAGTCCAATACTTTTAGAATGTTTTCATATTTTTTTAAATTAGGAAAAAATTACTAACAAAATTGAATGCAGAACTGAATTAATGCAAAAATTATTATACATAATTGAGGGAAAAGTTATGTTTAAGTTAAAATAACTTTCAACATTTTTATTTCACTTTTCTAAGTTTTTAACATGCATGGGGGTATTATAATGAAAATTGAAACTAGATTCCTTTTATCACTCAATTTTCCTAACGAAAGTAAATATATACAGCATATGCAAATATCTGCGTAGCTGAAAAAATAAACACTTTTAGTTACATTATTTATGCAAATTTGCACTCTCCATTACACACATTTTAACATTATTTGATAAAGCATTAAGATAACAAAATTCATTTTCAAAATCAGCCGTGGTGAAACCACTTAGAAAATACATTTTAGTTAGTCAATATATCGCATTATCGCTAATATTATCATCAAATTATCTCATTGACTGTCATAGTTTTGTAATATCACAACTTATTTAGTGCACTCTATTATTGTTTGAAGGAATTCTAAACAAGAGTAGGCGGTAAAATGTATGGGGTGATGTGATATAAACAATTATCGGCTCTTTACTTGGATTTTCTTATTAGATCCATGAACCAATAAAACACCAGCATCATATGATGGGCTTGCCTGACAGGAAATAAACTCATGTGCACCTCACCTTGATTCACTCGTAGTTTACAACGCAATTATGACGTAGGTTTACACAGGTGGCAAACAGAAAAAAACCACGTAATGCCATTACATAAAGTGCAAAACCATTGCAATTTCAACGCTATTCCTATGAAGGATTCCATCTAGTCGTAACGTGAATACCGAAGGCATGATATAAGCATTTTAATTATTTAAGTTCATTTTAGCGTTGATTTTCAAATCGTAAAATCTAAAAAGCTATCAAAAGATTAAGTGTTTAAAATTTAAAAGATAAGTTTTATAAGACTCAAACTCGCCTGAACCAGCAAAAATAATGTTACATGAAAGTTGGATTAATTGCACAGCGATGGATAACGTTTTGAACCCCGAAGCCGTAGATCTTCTAAACTTCATTGATCTTGCCACTGACAATATCAGATCGACACTACACAAGTCAGAAAGCAGATTTTATCCAAAACGACGTGTAAATCACCGAAAATACCTCCAGAAACAAGTTAAACGATGTAGAACTGAACCGAAAAAACTGAAAAATGGCGTCGCTGAAGTTTCCAATACGGATTACCATCAAACACCGATTTATTCCGATTCACCATCACCTGCAACGAGTGATTTTGGTTTAGCAGTAAATCATCCTACGTCCACAAGCACCAATAACAGTTTCAACATGGCTGTAGCTGAAAAATCTTCGAGTTGCTTTAATGGGAAATTTCCTTCTGGAATTAGTAACAATTATTGCGATTCTGGAAAATACCAAAACCACGTTGCAACAATGCAACATTCGGTTCCATTGCAAACACAGGCGTATCAGACACATGCAACAACAGGTGTTTGTTTCAACTCTGCACCAGGAATGTGTTCTCCATATCCTAACAGCAGTATTTCGTCGAATAGTGACTATTTGAATAGTCCTTTATCCATTCATGAAGGTAATTTCTTATTATACATTACATAAATAATGTCATTGCCTTTTTTGAGTCTTTTACTTGAATAATTTACATTTTTACTTGAATAAGTTGAGGAGGTTTTCCAGTTTTTTAACAGTGTATATTTCTTAATGCACCTTTGTTTTACTATTAAAATGTTACTTTATTGAAATTCAGCAAATGGAGTCATTTAAAGTTAATTTCAAAAGCTGTGATACAGAACAAACTAAAGACTGGCATGTGCACATTTTTGTATGGAAAATTTAAATTAATATTAAAACAGATTTGGATAAGATTCCATTGCTACAAAACTTCATTGTTTTGCAAGTAGACTAAAGAAAATCTTTGTATCCACTTTCATTTTGTCTATAGCAAAAATAATTGCACCTTAAATACTAATTTATTAGAAATTATTTTTAAAATGACATTACTTAAACTAATCTTTAGCGTTTTTATATTTATAAGTTCCATCAGACGGCGACGCATTTGATTCTGACGAACTTTTAACCCAAATTTCTTCATTGGAGAGTTGGTTCAACGAACCTAACTGGACAGAAAATAAAGAGGACGAGCATTTATGCAGGTCTCAGATGACGGACAACGTTTGGATGCCTGCTACACCAAAGTCTAGTAGTGAATTTCCCATTAACAATAGACAAAGTGCGTTCACATCTTGCAGATTTAGCAAAAGAGAGCCTTTGTTTCAATCAGATGACGAAGGCATCCAAGCAAATGTGATTTCACGTGAGAATAAGATCGAAGACAATTCTCCCAAACTAATGACCTTAACGCCCAATGTTTTAAATTCAATTTCTATGTCTGCTGCACAGCCAATGAAAAACATAGTTTATTGTGAAACAAACGTGCCCAAAGAATCTATTACGAACTGTCAGGAACTGTCTGTTAAACACTCTAATTCAACAAATACAAACTCGGATACTGAACCAGAATCTTTCATTCAAATGTTATCAGAATGGGAGGAATCTTCACAAAATCTGTACTATTTCAACGATGCGCCTAGCCTTCCCAACATAAATCGCAAGCAACTAAGAGACTGTCAATACGCGTCCAATGAAAGGCATACAGAGTTTGCAATTACTAATTGCGAATATTTGGAAAATTGCCATGATCAGCGTTGGAAACATGGGGATCCAATAGCTCAGTTTAGAACCTCGGTGCCTAACGATGATATAATGCGAAATGGAAGTTATGGATATCAGTGCGTTAACTCCAGACCTTTAGTGCAAAATGGTCAAATGGACCATCGTGATGCAATGGATGTTGGCCTTATGACAAATTGTGAAAACTACAGGATTCAATCGTTTTGTGGCAGAGCTTAGTTAACCTTTTCTAGTGAATACCAATGAAATGTGTTGATACAGACATGTAGAATTTACAAACTTACATTGTAGTGTTAATTAGCTAATCACTATTAAAATCACCGGAACTATTATCGTATTTAGGGCAACTAAGGATAATAATCAACGCGGGTTAAATGAGAACATGCTTCCTTGGAGGACTTCCACATAAAAGTCATTTTTCTTATTATTTATAAATTTTGCATTTTCTTCATGTTCTCACTATTATTTGTCGTAGAGACCCTTAAAATCAATGTTGCACCATCTGTTTGGCCATTGTTTAAGTGTTACAAAGTTTGATGCCAAGATTTTTAGAGCTTACAATTAGTTTCTAGAAGATTGTTTAAAGGTTTCAAAGCTTCTAAAGATTTACATGTTTAGAACTTTGTTTGAAATTCAAATAAAGCTAAAAAACACGTGTTTTTATTTAGTTTTCATCAAATAAATGTATTTGTTTTGTCACCAGCCCTTTCTTATGTATGTCATTGTACACCATATTTTTGTAAATATTCCTATATGAGAATATAATTTCAATTTGACGGCATCGATGAGAATTTCCGTCCCATTATCGGATATTACGTTATCATTAAACATTGTTTGTCACTCAGTACATTGCTTCATACTCTCGTGTGAGTAAACAATGAAAATTATATGCTTATACAAGTTGATTCGTTTAGGATATGGGTGGCCCTGCTATTGTTATGCACTTATAGGGGCTAAATGCACTCTTTTTATCGCGCCGCCAATATATCCCTAATTCCGTATAAATACTGAGTAATATCATAATTTTGGATTGAGGTCAGTTTTTCCGTAAAGGCGTATTTTTAATATCCGGATACACCTGATAAAATATTGCAGCTTAAATATGAACTGCAGAACACTGCAAACAACCTTCTAATGGGTATATTGCAAGAAAACTTCCTGTCAAATATTTTCATGCATTTAATACAATGCCCTTTGTTTGCAAAAAAACCGAGTGACTTTTATTACAGGTCCTAGCCATGCATGGGGATGTGGTTCTAAATCAACTGGCAACGATATTAAATTATGGAAATAAGCCAGCAGTGCAATTTCGACACTTTCGAGCATAAACTCAATACAATTTTATTTCTAGTATTTCAGTCCATATGTAATAAGAACTTATTAAAAAGCATATACCATTATTAATGGCGTAAACATTCAATACTGTATTCATGCACGGTATGTTTCATTCTCGACTAGGATAATAATAATACCATATATCGTGTCTTTACAAAATTGAAAAAAAAACACATCTAAATGTCAAGGCAACAAATGTACAGACGATACAAATTTATCAACAAAAATTACATAATTTTGAACCATATTAACGTTTACGTCTTTCATAGAATAACGTTTATTATTAAAATATCAAGATAATATGGCACTATTTGGACACTTGTGAGCTTTTGAACAAAACTTAGTTCGGAGTGTTTTTTTGGAATGTGATACGTTTTATGTGGGAAATATAGAAAAACTTAAAAAAAGAAAATTAGAAATATATTATGCGCTGGCGAACTTTGCAAGCAAAAATTAGATTTGATATCCACAGTACTTGTTGTGTATGAATATACGTAGGGTTCTTGAAAGGGCTTGATTGCAAAAAACACAAACTTGTACAGGCCACGAACTTTCTAAATAACCTTCGTATAATTTGGATAGTAAAATAATCTAAAAAAACCGCTTGCTGACCGTTTGAAATAAAGTGTATGCTTATATAGCGTCCTTGATTTCTGTGATTTATAACAGAATATAAAATTTATATAAAAATGGTACAAATTCACAAAAAAACAAAAAAAAAACATAGAACAACGACTAGCTATGTAATGGCCGTAAAAGAACAATTCAGGTAAATTGGCTTTCTTCATGAAAAATCCAATTTTGTTTGGTGGGAGGGGGAAATTTTCTAATAAAAAAGCAATCGACAATATTTGAAAAAAAATACACGTATAGGTAACACTTTCCATTTTGTAATGGCCCTGATCACAATTGAAATAGATTGGATATGTACAGTATAATATAATATAATTTATATTACGAAAGCAGAATACTGGCTGTTTTGTGATAAGGCTCCTTACATTGTTTTCCACTTACTGAAATAAAATATATTTCTTCCTTTTTTTTTCAAAGGGTAGTTGGATCGCGGTCTTTCCGATTGCATTGCTGCACAGCAGCAATATTGGAATACATTCCGGATTCACCTATGCAAAAAAGTGTTCATTTAAAAATACCAAGTGTCCGTTTTCAGATTTAAACGTCGTTCAGCCAAGCTTGACAGAGGAATGTCAGTAGAGTCATCAGACAGGGTTTTTTCGGTTTCTTGCTGACAAGGATACTCTTCATCAACAGCAGCACGCAGGAGGGTATCATTGGGATCATGCGACATGCTATTAGTAGAGGACAAGCGTAACTGTGGTGACTCTATCACAAATGTGTGGTCGAGTTTATCAGCATCACCATGTGGTTCTGGCTCAGCAAAAGCGTGATCGGATAAAACAGATGTGGTGTCAGTAAGCTCAGAAAAAACAGTATCAGTCAGATCGGATGCTCCAGTCGTGACTGACAACAATACAGTTGTCTCGGTCATTTCTGTTTCACTTATGTCACACTCGGATGTTTCAGTACGTCGTTTTCTGGAAGGGGTTTCAGCCTGTGCCATGCCAATAATATCAATCATGGACTCACCACTGTTCTTTTCGATGGGTGTCCTGGTTTGCATGTCAATCAACAAATCCTTTACACATTCGTGGATGTACATGTATTGATCCTGCAAAGCCAAATAATGTTAGTTATTATTCAAGGGTCTAATTACTTTTAATGATAAGTAAAGTCAACATTTATGAAAACTGCAATTGTGCAATATTTGCAAATAAACAGATTATAACAGAATCCTTGTTAATCTTAATAATGGAAATTATGGATTTTATTATTGATTCAAGTATAGCACAACATACCTCGGTTTGAACCATATTTGTCCTATAATTCCTCATTTCACGAACCGTCCCAAATATGTCCACAAAGTCGTGATCTTCGATGTGTTGTATTAATTTATCTACTGCGATGAATGTCCCAGTTCGACCAACTCCAGCACTAGAATTCAAAACATTGTTGAAATTCCCTTCACTATCAAAATTTGCTGAGATATCGTTGTAAGAAATCACCTGCAATGAACAATGATTGGGCCAGTAGAGTCATGGGGTATATGATCTCGGACGCTGCCGACAAAGTTGATCAAAAGAGACGTATTTTCTGGGCATCCAAAATCTGGCCACATCGTGAAATGCATTTGTTTAACTTCCATGGTTCTGGAACCCTATAATCAATTAAAACTAGTTAAGACTATTCTAAACCTAAATCTATAGGTTCAAACCTCACAAAAAAGCTACAATCTGTACTTCCATATAAAAATCTTACCCGTTACAGAAGTATACTGTTTCTAAGTATAAAAAATAATAAACTTTTACCAGTAAAATAATGATATATGCCATGTCGTATTTTTGATAAGCATTCGAAGAAATAGATCTACCATTAGGGGCATTTTTTATATAAATTTGATTCTTGCCATAAGCTGGTCTCCAAAAGTGAGACAGATTTGGATACTGCAGTGGAAAGGAGTTTATAGTTCAATATATTATGCGGAAGTTTACCCCCTTCAATTTACAAATTGTACCCTAACGATGCTACACAGCAGCTGAGATGAACATTATCAGCTTTGCACAGATGAACATTGTCCTAATTTCATTTGGAAAATTCGTTGGAGACTATTGAATTAAAGATGAGTTTTCATTTGATTTTCGTAATGATAACATCCTTTTAAAAAAGCAGCAATGGATTTCCAAAATGTTTGAAGTCGAAAATTTCTGCATGATTTTGCAAGTGATTCTTGAATATGTTGGTGTCGATTTTACCTTTTCTATTTCGGGAGAACGGGGAATCAATTCCAAAAGATCTGACAGATCAATTTCTGTTGGAGAAGTGGTCATTGGCATTTTCTATAAATAGATCATTATTGAATCTAAATCGTAAATATCCGCCTAGCTATACAACATTGCATTTTTGGCATTGCTATAAATCTTTTTTTTTTTCCTATGGAAGCACTGCACAATTAATCTGCCAAATAATATAGTAATTCCTTCTTGAAAATTCTGTACTCACTAAATGCAGATCGAATATCCTGAGAGTGTATCCAGTTAATATGGACTCCGATTTTAACTTCACTGCTAAATCGCCATAATAATGGGTTTCGTTATCCTCTGGCCAATATTTTTCACATTTTTCCTTTAAAAAACAATGTTTTCAATGATAGTGTTTACATATATTTACTCATACTTTTACAGGTGAGTTTCACAATGTTTACCCACCTTTCCTCTTTCTATGCATTGCGTAACCATCACAATCATAGATGAATTTTGTTCCCAAATCATTCTCCAAAAATCATCTTTGGTATTTGAAAGTGGGCCTTGACTAGCAATAAATTCGCGTTGAGATTTGTAGCCCTGAAATTTGAATTAAGTTACTTCACGATGAATTTTCTTAACGAATACATAAATAAAACATGCATTCTTACAGGTATATAAGATGCATTGATATAATCAGTGAAGATATCATCAGCAATTGGCAGTAGTTTCACTCTGGAATGATCAACTGTAATCAAATAAGTCCACTTTAATGCAATTATGAACACTTAGTAATAGTATGTTAATTTTAAACGAAACAGTGTTAAATAATGTTAAATAGTAGAAATATCATAATCTATTGAAATATTAGAAGTCCAGCTAACTTGTATGCTCCACAAAAAGTACATATTCAATAACTAAAGTGTTATCATAAAATGGTATTTTAAAGACATTTACATGGTAATATATTGACCCAGCGATTCTTCACTCGATTTTCACTCATCAGAGCCGCTGTTGTTGGACAAGATGGACTTCCGCTAACTAACTCCTTAAAATGCATACATTAATTTAATATCAGTTACACATATTTTATGCAGTATATTAGTTTTTATAAGATAATATCTGCTACATACATCAAACTCTTGGGAAAACTTGAAAGATGAATCAGCAATCATAGTTCGATAATGTTCTTCTAAATCAACGAGCTGAACAGGCCTAATTTAAAGAAGAAAAAAAATCTTCCGATTACATCAAAATTATAACAAACTATTTGTAGACAACTAAGCTGGCAAAACAACTTACTTTGATGTTACTCGAAATGGTATTGCCACACTGCGAGTATTTCGAGATGATTTTCCACTTCGACGCCATTTCTGCACCATGGGAAGTTTTCTAATAAATGATAGAGATAAAAATGACAACGAATGACAAACTAAATACGAAAAAATATGGAGAAGATGAAAAATGTGAATTTTCGTTTACATGATTTTTTTCCGCTTCAGAGCAATCACAACAAATACCAATAAAATTATCAGCAAAATACAAGTAAAAATCCAAGCTACAATAAGAACACTTTGACCTTCTGATGGTGCTAAAACAACAAATATCAATAAATAAAAAAAATTACATTTATTTTTTTAAACTTTTAGGTATGTATTACTATTGCATCTATTATACAGTAGATGTACTATATACATAGGTACTTCACTGAATTAGAAAATGGCATAATATTTCCAAAAAATTAATAAAAGTATTAATTATAATTTACGGATATCACTGATTAAAAACCCAATGTGAATAACAATCCAAAAACTCAAATTCAATTAAAAGTTACTTACCAGCACCAACAGCTTCTCTCATGGGAGTATAGCAACTTGTATTTAATCCTTTCCCATATTCTTCAACATCCTTAGTCTTAGCTTGTATCTGGAATTTCGATCACTTTAGTAAACTCTAAAATATAGATACAATCTGATGTAAAATCTAGAGTGATTTACCTCAAATGTGTAACGCTTTCCAGGCTCGGGTGAGGAAATGTTATAGATGCTTTCGAAAGTTATGTTTCTTTGAACCGGTTTACATTTTGTTCCATTCTACGTGTTTTGCAAAGATTTAATAATTCACTATAAAATACGAGTTAACATCGAAAATGATATTGTATTTATAATCCAGGTAAACATTAAGTAAACCTACTTTCAAGCAAACGCTGATTTTTATTAGATAATGCTGAAATTCTCCATTGAAGTTTTCTGGTGGTTCCCAAGTAACACCAGCACTGTTCAAGATACAGGACACATTTTTCACTTGTGTAGGCGCTGAAATCAAATAGTGATTTAGTTCAATAGTTCAAGAGGTTTTTGTAACCAATAATGTATATTAATAACATGTTACCGTTTTTAAAATTAAAATAAAATCAGAGATCTGAGTTACTGTTGATGTTCTCAAGAATGTTTCTTACCAACTTCGCAACAAAATATAAAATTTAATAACAACGTTAAAGCTATTCAAATAAAAATGTTAAAGAAAAATATTGAATATCACATATACCACTTACCACTGGGATTTGTCTTGATAGTCATGTTAGCTTTCCGAGTTTCTGATGAGGCGCTCTTAGCACTCACCTATAAAGGTGATAAATTGTAATATGTAAAACATACATATATGTATTTATCACAACATAGTTATATTTACTAAATACGTTATGGAATTTGCAAAAGCTTTACCTAAAATATTATTTTTATTACATTAAAGTAGGGTGATTTTATATAGGAAATTTGGAGAAAATATAAATAATTACTTACCTCGATAAAATATGGAGTATAGGTGGACAAATCCATTACTACAAACGCCAAACTGTCAGTACTTGAATTTGAAATCCAACTGACAGAATCGTTGTTGGTTGCATTTGACGAAATTAATGCAAAAGAATCTTCGGCGATGAAATTCTGGAATCAAGAAAGATATAATAAGTATTTAAAAATTCACTCATTAAATTCCTGTTTGCTTTCTAGTTGAAAACTTACCCAAAAAGTGTAATTGACTTTTATTATAAAATTCAGCTTACAATCTGTATCAGGTCGATCAAAACTGATAGTGGCATTGTTTTCTTCTGTTTGTACAGTCATATTTGTTATTTCAACGTTGGCAACATCTATAATATAAAACATATGTAAGCCTGAATATGACATTAATATTAGAAAAATAAACGTCAGTTTAGCGAATGGAAGAGTGTGCTGAAATAAATGAACATTCCAAAGTATTATTGCATGCTGAAATGATGTTGATGTATGCACAAGCATATTATATCATAAGAAACAGTGAGATTGATAGCAAGTTCGAAGATAGAAATGAAAAGAACAACACCGCCATGCTGTTGGTGATATAATAAGCAATGATTTAAGCATTTCTTATTATTAAAAAGGCCATTAAGCTGATGTCATGTAGTGAACGAGCAGGTTCGTTTTATCGAACCATGCTTAGTTTCAAGTCTAATAAATACTTGCTTGTGGCTGTTGTAGTGGCATTACAACTCATGTTACTGTCTGGACATTCTTCAAACGATGCAAACACACAAGCGTTATAGTGCCTACATGGCTTTAGGCCTGTAATTGTGAAAACACTAGCAGACCCGTTCCTTTTACTTTGAATTGGAACCACATCTCCGTTATGGTAAATTGTAACGTTATATCGAGGTGCTGTCTGTTTTTCGATTGAGAATCTCACATTCATTTGATAGGCGAGAACATTACGAAACCGCACATTCGTAGGAACAAAACTTGTATCTACGAAAACAAAAATTAGTTAAAACATTTAAGTAAAACCACGTCTGTATTTCATCATATATCCCTTACATGTCAAGAGTTAAAATTTAGAGGAAGTCATATTTGAAGAGACCATCCACAAGTAAATTGCACATTATCAAGAAATATTTAAATTCTATCAATGCGCTACAAACTTGTATAAAAAATCACAAATTATAGTAACCAACTATAATACACATTTAGCAGAAAACTAGATATGTATATGTACATGCGACAATAATTTCAATGATTAAAATTGTGATTTCAAGTGATCACGAGCACTACTGTAGATTGCACACGAAAAAAATACTTGCCGTACCTTCACAAGGATTTATGGTTGTGGTTGTTGGTTTAGTTGTTGTTATCGTTGTTGTAGTTGTTGTTCTCGTTTTTGCTCTCATTTTTGCTGTTGTTGGTGTTATTATACGTGTTGTGCGGTTTTTGTGTGGTTTTGTTGTTGATTTTATTGATGGTGGTAGTGTTGTGCCATTTTCACTTTCCATGTTTAATTTGGAGGTGGTTGTAAGCGAAGTTACTTTTACATCGTCCGAAGTTCCCTGGTTTGCTGCATGTGTTGAAGTGTAGTCTTGTGTGGACGATGCTAAATCACTGGAAAATGTGGTAATTATTTCCGCAAATTCTGATGTTGGTCCTGATATATGTCCACTGCCGTCTGAATCTCGCCTATACCTTTCCCTTCGTTTCCGTGCATCGTATTTACGAATCCTTAAAATATAACCTCGATTTGCGTTTCTTGTCAATAATTTTGAGTTTACTGGCTGGTTAACAGCAGAAGATTCGAAAGATGTTGGGTTCAATTGTCTTTGATGCCGTGCTGATGAAACATCCCTCGTGTATCGAAATCTGGTGAACTCGTTCATTTTTCTGGACACATTTGGCTTCTCATTTGGATGTGCTTCAATTTTTCTCTCCTCATTGTTGAATGGGTTAAAGTCGCTGTCTGAATCTTCTGGACAGGAAATCCATGGTGTTATGGTGACCTACGAGAAGATTAAATAGCATTTTCAATTATTTTTATTTGTGAATATGTTATAAGAGTCTCAAAACCATTTAAGGGGAATTATGACTAGTTTTTTGTTTGTTATGCAATATACCTAAGTATGTACCAATTTTTTGAAGGTTACACTTAGACGGAACTTTATAATACGAAGGAAATGAGGCGGCAATTCCAGAAATATAGATTGCTATCAAGAATGATTTGAACTTCCGTTAAGTTCTCAATTTTCAAATGTGAATTTGTATAAAAACTTTACTAATATATGGATGTAATTCCTTGAATCGTTTGACGTGGCTTTAAATGTGACATTTCTAATGTGTTGTGTTTAATGTCACGATTATAATGATTTCTCATTTATTCAATCTTTAAGCGTGAATGATATAAAACAGAACTGAATAATAAAAGTGTTTTTTTCGATTGAACACTGTATGTGTAGATGCGATCATTGAATCAAATATGACGTAATGTAGACGAAACCCAATTGATATACTGTATACTGCACATGTATACAATAACCTATTTTGTACACTGGCGTTACTATTGATCAAACACTACCGTTTTTCTTAACTGATATAAGTAGCCTAATGAAAACATTTCACTTAAAGCCAATACTTGCACAGTCAGCCTATCATTAAGGTGTAATGATAAACACGTTGGTTTCTTTATACCATTCAAGGCTGTTAATTTTAAACATGAGAATTATCAATCCTTTACAGTAAATTCGGTAAATATTTCTTGCACCCAATTTTTTTTTAAAACAGACATTGGTCAACTCAGATACGATAACAATGTTTCTGCTAGTAAATGGTATATGGTATTTGATAGATAAAAATGCATGCAGTATGACCATACTACATATTTATACAATAATGATTCAAGTGACATTGCTACAGTATATTTACATGTACTTGAGGCACATGCATATTTTATTATCAATATAAATTTCGATATTGTTATCAATGAAAATGCTGATGAAAACTGAAACGTAACATTTACTTTAAAAACACGACCTTATTACGAAGAGTCCAATAAACTAATGAAGAAATGTGGAAATATGTAAAAAAATGTCAGGCAAACATCACATATCATTTATACCTTGAAAAGTAAATAACACGATCCCTTTAGATAAATTCTACGTACATATGTACCTGACACCTCATACATTTTACCAGGAACACGTTTTATAAAAATACAAGGTTTGTAATAAAAAGCAAAGGTCTGGCCAAATGTAAAAAAGGTCTATCAAATATGATTGGCCGTGAACAGTATTGCCAATTTCTGACATTGACAAACATTTAAAATAGTTTTCCTTTAAATATAATAGCCCATTATATTTAAGTATGTTTTTGTGTGGGCTACAATGCATACGAAAGACAGGATATTTGTAGAAGTTAGATAGGTTGGTTATGAGTCACCGGGATACTTTCAGTTTATTTTGTTTCAAAGTCTGCCACAATTCTTAGATCTAGTTGCAGTGCATCAGACGGTTATAAAGTCAATAATGGCAAAGCAAAAACTGTTTTTATGATAGATTGTTTTTAAATGTAAAACATGAACATGTCTTTTTTAAAAAATAAAAAAAACCTCGCGTTCTTAAGATCAATCTAAATGACCAGACTCATTGGACATAGACCAGAATCTGCTGTCAAATAAAGATGTTTTAAATGCATGTTAACGTTGTCATGCAACTCAATTGTTATCTACTTGCTTGAGACAAAACTTGAACATGATAAGATAAGCTTCTAAGTGCACATAGTTCTCCAACACAGAATTTTAAAAGCAGATTTTAGGCCAGACTTTGGCCATTTGTCATTCATTCCATCCATGCATCGCCCCATCATTTGTCTAAGTTAGTATTCTTGTAATAGGCAATTCAATTGTAAATATAGCATATATGGTGCATGGAAAAGTTGCAAAAAAATAAGATTATATTTTCTACTTACAGCTATTGTGAGAAACCACAAAATGGCGATTGAACTGCAGATGAGTAATCCTCGTCTACGCTTGTTTTTCTTGAAAAATACGTCGACTTCCTGTAAACTCATGGCCATGGTTCGTTGTCAGTGATCTGTACAAGCTGACGTAAAATACATATTTCGCTAGGAAATTTTCGAAATAATCCAGTTAAATCCCATAAAAATTAGATGTATTGGCAAATGTTGCTGTCTAAAAGATCTTGAACATTCTTGATGATGACAAGCAAACGTTTACACCCATGTCGTTTCACCTGTTATGAGCGGATGAAACGAAAGTGGTGATGCCAGTATGCAACATGTAATAAAAATGGTTGGTATTGATACAAGAGAAAAGTAGACTTACATGAGGCCCGGCACTGATAAGGTGACATGCAGCGATAGATAGCCGCGAATACTAATCAATTTGACAGTTTTAGTTGGTCGCAAACTTGTCTACTTCGCACATCGGCAACAGTCAACATACTCGGCTGCCAACGCCAGTCCTATCTATTCAGGAACAAGAGTTTAAAGTTTGCAAAATACGCCCTCTGCTCATTAGGTTGGCCTATTGCTCATTATGGAAACCAAATTAATAATAACACGACAAAGGATATGACAGAAAACGATACAAACCCAACTTTTGAACAGCAAGCCTCGAATTCAAGGAAGGAAATCCTGAAGGAAACTGAGTTATAGCATATGCGTCGACGTTCAAATTTAGAACTTCTGATAGCAAATACTGTACAATATATTTCTTTATCTTTCATAAACTTCAGTAGTTTTGTACCTCTACGATAGATAGAGTAAAATAGTTTCTTGATATGAAAATAATTCATAAAATGTCAAGGTGTTTGTTTATAAGGTCTCTAAATATGCAAATGTATGGTAAAAAAAATATTTGAGATTTTTGCAGCTTAAACATGTTAATAGTTTCGTATTAACATCACTTAATTTTGCCGCTGGGAATTATGATTTCACATATACTCGTACATTACAAAATCATAAAACAAATCTTGGAGAATTCACGTATTTTCCAAACTTAAGTGGGTTTAAACAGAACTAGTTGGTTTAGTGATGACGCCATCCACCTCGCCATTGGGAGACCCGGGTTCGATTCCCAACCGGATCGCCTACCCTTTCCGTGGTTTTCGCGGTTTTCCGCAGTTATTTCCAGGCAAATGCCAGGAAAGTTATCTAAAAATTCGTCGCGACCGTGTTCCTTCCTCTCCTTATTCTTCTACTTTCTCTTTCCTATGACTTGTATGCATGCTGGATATGGGGACATATCCCCAACGTATCCCCAGTAGTCATTGGGCCTCTAAACTTAACCAACCATAAGTGGGTTTATTTGCATATGCTAGTAGTAAAGCTCAAGTAAACGACACTTACGAACTTCAGTGAATAACATTTTGTATACGTTAGTGAAGTTTCGAAAAAAGTAAGTTTATTAATTTACAGGAATAGCATTGCACAGATATAAAATGTATAATAGCTGAAACTAATTACATACAGTTAGATCATTGTTATTAATGTCTAATTATATTACATTAGAACAGCTTGATAGATAAGAAAAAAAGAAAATTCATTTACCATTGATGCAATAGCTGACACAACTAAACTAAACAGAATCGGAATATAAACTGAACAAGTGGGTGGATGCATTCTTGACAGTTTCGTTAAATACATATGATCGAAACTCATAACTTCAAGACTTAGTTATGCAATTAGAGATTATCTGCTGTTATTAAAAAAAATTAAATTGGTAGTGGCAATAACTAACAACCATTTCGTTTTTTATCTTTACGGTAAAATCGTTTAGATTTAACAACCAGTAAATGGTTGTTTGCATTATTTTAATCACAGACATATTAACTAAGAAAATATGCATTTTTACAATAATGACATCATAACAATCGTACCAGTTATGATATAGTATGAAGAAAAACAATCTTCGATTACATCAAACTTGAACAAATACATAACCAGATTAGAGATACTGTATATTCCTAGTCAATCATATGTTACAAATCTTAAGATAATCAACAAGTCATTAACCGTTATAAAATTTATCTAAATTTTAATTATGTAAATGATTTTAACCGTAAAAATGTTAGGATCTAAATCATCTTCAATGCAAAGAATGTTTGCAATATTTTCCTTTTCATCCTCTCCATCCACGTCTTTCATAAAAAACTTGTGGTGAATTTAAAAATAGACAATATTAATTATATTATCTTTACAACTACAGTAAGTTCAATTCCAATACAGGTATGATTATATCTTAAAAATTATTTAATGAAAAAATATTACATTAGTGTAGTTTCTCCGGTAGGTTTAAAAGTGGCACCAGAAAACTGAGTGGGGCTTGTGTTATAGTCCGTTTTAACCGATGCTCGTGAAGGACCTACATTCCAGCTATATTTGCTTCCCTTCAAACTTCTTCCTAAAATCATGGTATCAATTATGTTACAAGACCCATGAAGAACTTTTTAATTAACATAAAGGTGGTAATCTAAGTGATCTATCAATTAGCAAAAACTATTTGTAAATCAAAACATACGTTTCTTAGGCAATAAATCCTGATGCTCATAAGGAATTCCATCCCCAGTAATAACCAATGTATAAGGTGGTGGAAGTGTGGCGCAATCAGATTCATTAGAGGTTACAGTTGGCACAGATATATGATCTACATGAGCGCTCTGAAAGTTGATAGTTATAATCTCTCCTTTATCATTTATTTAACTTTTTTTTAGGATCTAAAGATGCCTTTTAAGCTAAAGTTAAACTGGGTATAACGTTAAAGCCAGTTTTCAGTAAAACAAATGGCAAGACACAATACATAGCAATGTTTTCAGAGAACCTCTTTACAATTAAAAAATCTTCAACCAAACATATTCTGAATAAATGCATTCTTTCAAAGACGAAATAATATACTGGTATTAGAACTAATTATATTGATAATTTCAAATTTATTATAAATGTATTGAGTGCATTGAGTATATTTATTATAAATGTACACTCACATAGTCCTGCATTTCAGTGGTCTTTGAGGGGCTGCAATGTTCACGTCTGTATTGATGTTGAGTACAGCTATCAAGAACACAGTGCATCAAGAATATGGCAAAGCTCTGAAATATTAAACACAAATACATTTTATGAAACTTGTTTTTCATTAACAACAGCTTAGAATATCAAATATGCTTTAAAATGACCTGCAAAGAAACAAATACAGCAAATATCAATGGGATGATCTTCCACTGACCAAACTGCAAGAATCCCAACAACCACGAACCACCCAAAAAGACATGCAATATCATCAGATGATATAACCATGCTCTGAAAAAAAAAACATGAAGAAAGTATAAAAATACAGTAGAAGATAATACTTCTAACAGGCAAAGTTTATATGTAGACAGTACTAGCCTTGATCGATTAGCAATGATCACCATGAACTGAGAATCTTGGCGCATTTTAATAGATGAGATAGCTTTTGAAGACAAAATAAGTATAATGATGTTGAACTAATGAAAATTACAAATACAATCAATTAGCAAGAGTTAGTTTAAAATATGACAACTAATATTTAAAGAATGTAATACTGAAAACTACCAATAGAATCAGAAGAACAAATGCTAAGAGCATTAGTGCAACTTCATTGCTTCCAGCTCTCCAGCATCTAGGATGAAATATTTGCTAAACTAAAATAACTAAAATAACTATTATAAAAGAGAACTGAATAATGAAAACTTACGATTTGTCTGTACCATAAATATTTCCCAAATTAAAATACGTGTAATTCAGTAGCAAGCAGAAAGCAATAACAAAAGCTGGTAAAACTGCAAATGTATCAATTGTGTTTGTATAAGTTAACTAAGAACAACATTTGGAATTAACTAAGAATAATACTTACAATATCCAATTAAGTGCGATATAAGCATAGGGTTGTTAGGCTTGATATACACCACAACTAGGGACCGATAGATGTAAAGTATTTCTAACCCAGTCCACATCAAGGAAGTCAAATAAAAATAGTGAACGACAATTGGCATCACATAACATGGAATCTAAAATTTGAAAATCGACAAAATTGCAACATCAAAATTTTGTTTTTAGAAGTTTAAATTTCCCTACAGAATTATTACAAACACCAATCTTCACTGACCCCAAAAACATTATCTGCACCTGTAGATTTTAATTGGGATTCGTAAAACACTGATGCTAAAATAGTTCCATCTGCAATCAGCAGATTCACACACAGATTGACATGAAATGAGTTTCGAGGACCATGAATATTCCTATAATAATATATAATATTTTATAAATTGTCTACATTATTTATGCTGGTACTTCCACACAACGTCTTCAACAAAATCTTTAAATTAATAAAACGTTCTCTACCTGATAAAACAAAAACATATAAGACTAACGATGAGCCAAAATATCGAGATGCCACATCCGGCAATTGTAAACCAATTCAATTCATTATCTGTAAATACCGCACTTATTTTCAATTAATTTTTTAGAACAATAAGTAAGGTTTGATAGAAGTTATACATCTTTTTTCAAAAACAAATTTAGCAAGATCACGTGTAATTTTCTAACACTTACTTTCAAAAGTAGTGTTGCAAGCAACAGGTCCGTAGAGATTTGAACCGTTTTCAAATTCAGCGTTTATCTGTGAAAATGCACCATTTGAATAAATCAAATATGATATGTTCCTAATGTATATAAGTAAAAAATAAGTTATACAATAACCACCATGAATTCATACAGCGTAGAAGACGATAAGTTAGTTATGTTGTAAAATAACCAATTGTCACCATTGTCCATGATCTTATACTAAATGTACGAATTAAAAACCAATCCATTTATAACATGAAAAAAAATTGGTAAAATAATAAATAAATTGTTTGTATAATAGTAATACTACTCACAAAACTTTCATTGTTGACTTGTAACGTATAGTTCGATATAGTATAGTTTGTACTAGGACGAGCAAATTGAATATAAGCGCTGCTTTCATAGCACGTCGCCGTAAGATTTTGGACAGCATTTTCACAAAGATCTTCAAATCGAAATATTCAATAAGTTAGAAAATCGATTTTGGTGTTTTTGATAAGATTTACCAAATTGGATTGAATTACCTTTGCATGTATCCATTGTAGTTGGGTGTGTCATATCTGTCGTAGAAGTAAAATCTGATGATGTTGAGCTTGTGTTTGTGATTTCTATATTGTCATCCTTATCATAGGACCCCGTCATAGGAAAGTTAGTCATATTTGGTGTAAGTGTAGATTGAGATTCATTGTCAGAAGTATTTTCGCCATCTCCACTGCCTATGGAATCTCGGCGATATCTGTTCTGTCCATGGAAATCCTTCAAACAGTACAGTTATAGTCACTATAGTACACTTTAATAAGCAACATTTGGAAGACTTTCCACGACTTTGTAAGGCAGTAATTTTGCCAGTTTGAATATTATCTGATTTTAATATCTGTCATCTCATCACCACTGAAAACTTTATTAGGATAAGAATAGGGATGTGCAGGCAAAATAAGATGATTCCATAGTATGTCTTTTTAAAATATTGATATTAGCTTCAATTAAGTAGAAATGTTTTTTCCTGTAGTATCAAGGTTATTTAGCGAGATGAGTGACTATCTCCAAGACACTGCATGATAAATTTGTCATTGCGAATTTCCAGTATTGTAAGGAAGGTAAAATTGATAAAAGGAACGATTTTCTTTCTCAAGTAAACATTTGCTAACTTGGCTGATAGCATTTTTCCTTGTAAACTTGCGATTTGATAAACCAAAAAACCATGACATCATAAATAAATTAGAAAGGTACTCTTGTAAGTAAGTCCTTGATAGGAAGAGGTTTGTAAACTATCTGTTTAAAATTGCAAAAACAGTTTTCATGTAAATTAAATGTCAATAACGACACTAGCTCCTACCTGTTTAGTAGCTTGTTCTGAAAACTCATTGGTTAATTCAAGTAGGGAACTCTCCGACTCCAATTGCACTTTGTCGAATTCAGTTTCTGAGGAAATCTCCTATAATAAAACATAACAGTCAGATAATTTAAAAACAACAACATACGCAGTATTCCCACTCATATTCTGACATGCAATAAATAAGCCGGTCGTTCCAAAAATCTTAAGTTTTAAACTGTAGTGTCTTAAATAATAACAAGTTTATTCCCGTTTTAAAACGTTATGGTAAGGAGACCACGTGGATCATCCTTCGTTTTGTAGATGGTTGACACATATGTGAGGATATATACTGTACTAAAGACATCAATGAATTAATTACAAGTTTAATGTTGGGAACGTGTAATTATAAAAGAATTAACAGGTATAATTGCATATAGGGTAACATAATAGTAAAAAACAAACATTACCAATGATCTCGCAGTTGCAGCTAGAAAACAAACCAGAACTGGAACATAAATTGAACGAAGACGTATCTTTGGCATCATCGATGAATTTTCTGGATTTAAGCTCATAACTCCTGCTCATAATATTACAAACTGTAAGTAGTGGTTATGCACAGACTACAAAAATAGAAAACTCGAGTATGGGAATAACTGTTTGACTAAAAACAGTTTCATTTTTTGAGGTTAGCTTCTATTTGGATAAACACGACTTTGACTCATTGCTAAACTAACACCGATTTAGTTTTATCTATATGGTAAACTGCAGCACAGGCCCACGCCCAAATTATTCCAGTTGCTGTAGATAATATAAAACTGAACCTTATCATTTTGAAGCAATGGCATTGACAATTTCATGTTATTCTTCCCTTTCAGTTGCGTAATGAAATTACACAACCGCCAAACTAAAAACAGAAGAAACATTTTTTTTGTCACTTCCATTGGAAACTAACAACAAAATAAGAATTTAAAATCGAATAAAGCGATTAATTGCAACTTGATGTGAAAGAACAAATGATAATCAATTGATAACAAGCATAGGTAATACGAATATAAATTTCAGAATAAACCCATCGCAGTTTTGAATGAATTGTCTATTTCAGCAACGAGTCAGGCATCAAAACCACCATCTACTACGTACTATGGCCCTAACATATATATTCCTTTGGAAAAACCAATGCAAAATCAATATGGAGAATCAAATTCCGAGCTTATAAACATTTATAGAAATTTTGGACAACATTTCTGGATAATAAGAAAAGCTCAATATAACAAACCTGCTCCAATTTTGTACTGCATTTTCCATTTCACTAGCGAGTTGTAGGCATGAAAACTAAAAAATTAAAATAAATTGTAGTGCTTTGTATCAACCTAAATATTTTAAGAAACAGCAAATATTTATCAACAAGTTGCTCTCATTTATAAATAATTCCAGAAAGTTAATGTATTAGATTTCGCAGTTCACCTTCTGACAACCAAAAATAACCGGAATAAACACTTAAGTGAACGAGTTCAGATGAAAAATAGAAAGACTATTCCTAATTGTTCGGGTTGTTTTAATCACAGACGTGTTAATGAAAACTGTATACAATCTTGTAATAATGAACATACATGTGCATGTACAAGTATAGAAAAAGAAATGAAGAATAAAAACCATAACATTTGGTTTCCACCAAATACAACATTTTATATTATACAAATACACCCTGCGTATATTTTTTTATAAGAGAAATTGATTTAACAAACAAATGCCAAACTCCCTGACACCAATGAAATGAGATTTGTTAGTTAGCATTTCAAATATAAATCATTCAGTCAAAAGTGTACAATGAAGTTGTACATGAGAGGAACAATGGTGGATGTAAACTGCATAGAAAACAAGGAAGAGACTATGCTACCAAGTTCATGTTTCTCATTAAATTAACGCCATGGAATATATGCATGCGTCTTCGATTACTAACGAAAGTAATTCCAATATTTACATAGTTTAATTTTAACATATTTCCTGAGAGTTTAAATTAAATATAATACCAAAATTGTATTCGAAAGGTTCTCGAAAGTTGTAGGAAAAAAAAAATAATGCACATACGGGAGATTCAAAACCACATTATTTTAAATGTAAAAGTTATGAATAGGCATGTGGAGATGTTAAGTTTTGATATACCTCTCGTCTAGTGATAAAAACTTGCCAATCTTAATTACCATTGGCGGAATGTTAACTATTTCTAGTGCTACATTATTGGAAATAAAATTGGTTTAAATGTTTTCATAAACACTTAACGTAAGATTAAGTTTTTTTTAATAAAGGTTAAAAATCCATGTGGTTACAACACATCGATCAATGATGATAGTAGTGTGAAGTTTGAAAAACTTAACAATTCTAAAGGCTAATCCATAGTAATTAAAATACTGTAAGTCATTTCTTTGGCCAACGCAAGTACAACTGAAATGAAAGATATTAAAAACGTCGCTCGTCTAATTACAGCGGATATACATGAATATAATATATATATAGTTAAACACAATATCCAAAGAGTTCGAAAACAATATAAATATTATATAAAATGGCACTCTTGGGAAGCATTCGTACAGAAATGGTTTTCATTGCAGAATGAGGGAGAGATTAATGGTGAATACTCTTTACCTCACATTAACAAACAATAGAATAATTAATGCGACAAACGCTCTTACAAGAGTCTGTAGCTTTCTGGCATATATTTAAAGCCCAGTGAAATCAAAAACAAATCATTTTAGAGAGAAAAATACTTGCATAGTAATTTGAATTATAGCAATGTGTTTTAACACTATCGTATAACATTTCTGATTAAACAATCGAGTAATCTGGAAGCATATGGACCATTCCTAATGTGCTAAAAAGTGATATCTAAGAAAATATTTGGCACTTAATTGAAATGCAGCTTTCCGACAATTTGCTGCATAACTCCACATGATTTTTAGCAGTTTAATTATTTGGAATGAACTATAGTGCATCTCTCTCTACAAACATATCAAAACATGCATTTGGAAAAACTGCACAGAAACCGTTTATCCGTTGTTAACAGCATATTTGTCATAAAACTTTACAGACCACAATTGATGATTAACGGAAGCATCAAATCGTGTCATTAACATATTTAAATTGCACTTCTGACCAAGCCTGAATAGTTCAAAATAGGAAAAACATGAATTACTTTTGCTTGAATTAAATATTACAAAATATTAAAAAAAAAAAAAATTTAGAGAAATGAATTGCAGCAAATTGAGAAATGCCCTTAAGGAAGAAATCATTAATTTCTTCTTCTTATGAACTAATTCTCCGAATACAACTTATTAGATCAAAAGTTAAGTAAAACAGTTAAATAACTTCTCAATGAATTGGAAGAAATATTTAGTTTTTAATGCAAAAAGCCACTTAATACTGTGAAAAAGGCAATTTATGAACCCTGTAATTGAAGTGTCGAGGCCATTCAAAAAAAGAGACTTTATCCTTCCATTATAAAAAGATGAATGAAAAATATTCAAACATCCTTAGAAAAAGTTACTATATCAAACTAAGAATATGGAATTGCACACTGTTATAAAACATCTTCGCATATTATTCTTTAGTTTGAGAAATGCGTGCAATACATTCCCAAAATAAGGCTCATTATGATGAACTTCTCTCAAAACACAAAACACTGGAATTCATGCTACCCTCAAAGGAGAGACTCATAACATAGTAAGAAATACAATTTGTTACAACGGAAAACGTCTAGAACAAAATAATACTAGTCAAAGCTGGGTGTACACATCCACATACATCAAGTAGAAAACATGGAATGTTGATGTGAAAAATGCTTGCTTCTGTTCTTGGAATTTGTCTCAGAATTGAAAGGTGATGAAAACAACAATTTCCATCTTAATCACCATACGAAAATGCATAGTATTTTAGAGATTGCAATTTGTATAATTCAGCAAGCAGAAGAAGGCCCCGAATACAGACATCAAGTCATATCTAGGTTGACTAAGACCCTCGAGCCATCCGACCACAAATTACTTTATGAAATAATAAATAACTAAAGTAGCCGGACAACATTCAGATCACAACCTGGCTTCCTTCACCTGAACACGGAGGCTAGATTTCCCCTTGTTTGCATATCTAAATCTACCTGAAGCTCTTGCCTTCACATCGTTGTCACCCTTGATAACACTGTTTCAGAGATGGGGTCAGCCTATCCCCGAGGTACTTCGCCAAGAACACAAAAGTCATCTTGTGACAAACCCAAAACAAGTTTTCTTCCATTAGTTCGTAAACGGTATACGGTTATGTTTTGTCATAGATTATGGATCGGTGCAGACAAGTGTACATAGAACTAGTTGGTGTTAATATTACACTTGGTGGACATGTTGCCCAGCTTTGCTGAAGCAACACAACGCGACACCGAATAAAATCGAAACTAGGTTTCAAGGAATGTTCGGGAAATTCGGACATGGATGCTGCAGCAAGGGGCGAACAATGGGCATAGGTTACCGAAAATAATTTCGCGCAAATCCCACCACGAACGGATTTGTTTTGAAGGCACAGAAATGAGCAAAGAGTCGATGAAAGATGAGGATGTGCTCGATGAGATTAACGTGAGTGAAAAGATCAAATTTGATGCATTCACCTTCACGCATGATAATATCGTGGTCTATCACATTTCGCCCTTAACTTACAAATTATATTTTAAAAGGCACAAACAACAGCATTGCTTTTCATTTAGGCCCAACTGCTTTGCTCGAATGATCTTGTTTACGAGACACCACGAAATACAAGATGCACGAGATTCCCAAAATCATCCCCATAGTCAGTAGGCAGTAAGTCACAACTTTGCCATAATAAAACGGGAGCTGGGTGGATTCCTTTATCATCGCAGTAAGATCGTCGGTCACTTCGGCATACTACAAAAAAGAAATTTGGATAGGAATTGAAAAGACTTTTCAACGTGAGCATTATTTCTAGATTGTTTAGGGTGAAACACTAATTTTTAAGCAAAAATTGCAAAAAGGTAGCAAATGCAAGAACTGAATAATAACCATAAAGGTATAGAAAGCCCATAAAGGTGCAAACATGCACAACCTCTTTGCTATGCGTGATTGCCAGCTTATAGAGGGTAAAACATTGCTTTTAAATTCGGCACAACAGAGTATTCTAATGGTAACCACAAACAGTATGCGGAAGCGGAAATACAACAAGTTTAATATTAGCTAATTAGCTATAGCTATTTAAAATAAATAGAAGCATCTTAAAAGCATTATAATCGCATCAGTAATTTAGTAATAAACTTTCGTTCCACTTACCTCCTCAAACCATATCAAAGGAAACAACATTGTAGTTAATTGGTCAAAAAATCTAAAAATATCAAATATTTGTTAAGACCAAATTAAAAAAAAAAAAAAAAAAAAAAAAAAAAATGAGAATAACTCACGAGAATCTTGGAATCCTTTCAATGTATGCATTCACTTGAAACCGAGCATTCATTTTCAACGGAAGTCCTGTTAACTATAAGAAAAATAAATTAAAAACCACTGAATATATTGATTTGTTTTTTTATAAAAGCAAATTAAATCAATCCAGGATTTCATTTACTTACAGGTTCAACGTAGAAAATTGACGAATGGAGAGACTCGTTGGGCTGAAGGCCATCAACCTGATCCAAGAAGCTGGGATCAGCACCATAAAAAT
Source organism: Julus scandinavius (assembly GCA_034696685.1). Classification (NCBI taxonomy): domain Eukaryota; kingdom Metazoa; phylum Arthropoda; class Diplopoda; order Julida; family Julidae; genus Julus; species Julus scandinavius. The sequence continues at coordinate 4,368 of JAQGAE010000025.1, read as the reverse complement.
GTGGAAAAGATACAAAAGCTGGAGCTCCTATTGTAAAAGAATCAAAGCAGACAATTACAATTTGAACTTAGAGCTACTATGAACTGCGTGAAAACTATTATCAAACTTACCAAATTTGCAAAGACTGACATTGAAGACGCCGGTATTCAAGCACTTGCCAGTACAGTAGCATTCATTTCCAGCCACAGTCGATCCATTGTCAAAAGAATTTTTTGGGCTTTCATATTTAAACGCGGGTATACCAAACAATTCCGCTGTACCAACATAATCGAGCTTGAAAGACCTATTCACAAGTTAAAACACAATAATTCAATAATGAATTGTTTAAATAACCAAAACAAAGAAAAATGGTAACAGCTAAATCAATACCTGCAGAAATCAGATACAAAAATGTTTAACTCTTTTCCAGATTCAAGTAATGGTGGGAATGATGCACCATCTGTAATGATTAAAACAAATGCCAATATTTACTTCAAAGCCTGAAAAATCACACAAACAACAACAACAACAACAACAATAAGCATGGCTATTTAGTTGCATGTACTAACCAGTCCCATTGATCATGTTACAATATTCCGAAGTCCAAATATCAGTATGGCTGTAAACAGATTGGGAATGGTTTAATATCCTGGTAAATTGAAACTGGGAAAACTAATACACAAATTTAGCACTCACGTATTTCCATTCCACCTCTCTATTTCAGTAAACATTGAACTTCCTCCTCTTCCAGTAAACACCGTGAATTGGCCATCGTCCGTGGCATTTTTCTGTCAAAAACGATACTCTTAGTTTTTCCCTTCTGATAATTGCATTTTAAGAGATAATAAAAATTTATTTTATGCATGTATACATACCCCATAAAAATAGCCAAATTTGGTATACGGATAAGTGCCAAAAATTTCTCGAGCTACTTTAATAAGTGGATCATCGTAGCCATCAAATAAAAGCTCTTTGACGCTCCGGTGTATAAAAAAAGATTCATGGAGAACGTGGAAAACTGATGAAATTGCAAATCTCATAAGCGGACCAGCCGTTTTAAACATATATGCTGCAGCCTGAAATATACACAAAATCTTAAATGTCGATGTTTGTACATGTGTATGTTGCAACCCTTTTGGAGTTTTTGTTTTTTATAATAGTTGTATTAAATTGACAAGCACTTATACCAACAAGAATTAACAATTTAAAAAACAATGAAATTGCATACTTCAAAGGAAGGCCTTAGTGCCCTATGTAACAAATTGTGAATGTGCTGTTTTCCTAAAGAGGAATAAGTCATTTGGCTTATGTGTAAAATTATTTGTTCTTCATTAGAATTTTTAAAATCACATTACTCCTTTAGGTCCCCTAATGTTCTTGTCTTGTTTAGAGGGAATTGTTTTTATTTTAAAACTACTCAAATATATTCAAAAATAAAACTATTCAAATAAATTTATTTTCGTAATGCATATCGCATTATGAACAGTGAAGTCCCAATTAGCACAGTATGCAACTAACCGGGTAAATCTTTCATTTCAGTCATTTTGCTGAGTTTTTTCTTCATGTACCTTTTTATGATATAGTGTTCTTTGTGAAAGCCAAGGAGAAAACGAGCACCTACCAAAACTGGTATGTTGACTGTAGTGACCATGTCGTCTTCACTCCCAATAGATAAATGGGGTTGAAAAATAAACGTTTTTATTCTACGAAATGACACAGTATCATTGTCATGGAATCTGATGGCCACCCTTTTCCAATGCTCCCTACACAAAAATAAATAACAAAAAAAAACAAGTTTATTGGTACATGCATGCTTGCAATTTAAACCAGAAAAATAAAGAGGAAAATATTTTATCAACTGCTTGTTTTGCACGTATTAAATTTATGATTTGCCTTACAAGTCACATTATAAGGAATGTCGACAACATTACATTTTTTTAATACGATGAAGGTTCAAGGAAACAAACGAAATCACCACAGAGAGGTTATAAATGACGCAAATGGTAGATCTATTAAATGTGTAGTTGAAAAAAACGAGAAAAAAAACAACACTATACATGTTGTTGAGAGGAATCTTGTGACTTCAAAAAGACCTGACATGCAACTGCCCACTGTTGGGCATACCGTCTTGATAAAAAATTGATCAGACGAGTTCTTTGCGTCATTCGTCAATAATGGCAATGCCTAGGAGCATACTGGGTAGATGAACAAAAAAAAGGTGTTTCTGGGAAACCGATGTTTACCAGTTTAAAATAACAGCCTGATTTACATTACATCCAATGTCAACCATTAGTAACACTAACGCAACAGTTTGAAAAACATTAATTGCAGCATACAACCTGTAAATTTTAATTTTTATTAGAAATGTTGTTACTTAATGTTTTAAGATGAATCACCTTGCACTGAAGCTAAATTCTTAAAATGTCAAGAATTAAGTTTACAAATTGATTGGAAGAATAACAAGTATTCATTTTGCTCATATTTATAACAACAGAATGAAACTATTAAAAAACAAAGTATTTATGGAAATTGCCAAAATATGGTAAACAAGATAAGCTTAGAAACCATAAGAAGTAATCTGGTAATGGTAACTGGAGGAGAGGCATTTCAATTGCGTTAGATTCCTCCTTGAGAATATTAAATCAAAATTAGGTTTCTGGTCATAAACTGTGGCCGTTGGCAATTTATTATCATGCTAGAAAATGATGGGCAAGTAAGTATTACCGGAGAAAAATAAGCCATCTTTCTGAGGAATACGAACATAAAAAACACTGATGGGCGTAACTTGTAAATTATGCCTACCGGCGTAAATTCAAGGGCTTCTCAATTTGCATCTTAGTAAACAGATCATGCGACCAGGGTTTTTTTTGTATCAGTACTTTCGTAATGCATACCTTTTAATGCACATCACAATTTTAAGTTATTTAGTGATGCAGTCGTATAGAAAAACCAGTAATAGTTGGATGACAGAAAACAGTTGAAAAGCTGAATAAGATCAATTTATGACTAAAAATTGTATCTGTAGCCACGGAATGGATTTTAACATAGTACACATTAGATTTCAACAGATTCGGATAGAATCATTGCCAATTGGTTTACAACTAGGTTGAAATCCATTCTGTGACTTCAGTAAATATCTGCTCAAGCTTTAGATATCTACACAGCATTCTGATTATTAGCCAAAATTCGTCAATTTCTTCAAACGAAATTCACTACTAATAACTAATTCAATAAAACGATAAAAATATTGCTTACCTAAAGACATATGGGCCTATTTCTTGGACAGCAGGTTTCACCGTCTTCCATGGAAATTCATCCCGATTTGTTATATTAAAAACGTAGATTTTTAAATAGATTGGTAACGGAGGCTCTTTCCACGCATTATATATTTCAGAACCAGGTTCTAAAACAATATTCTGAAAATACAGGTAAAAAACAAATGTTAATATCACGCTCTCCATTAGAGAGCTATTACAAGGATATGTTGTGAAACGCTAGGAAACATCCCTTATGGCTATTATTTTGCGGTATTTTTAATTCATCGTTTGCTGTTTACCAAATATTGCACTGTTGAAAAATAACGCGTCATGTTGTTGAGAGAAAACGACCATGGGGTAATTTTTTTTAGAAAACCTTATTATTGAAGATATCAATTACATTTATATTTTAAGACCATTTTAATAAGCAGATACTCCCTTCAAATGGGCTTGATGACCCCGTTCATATTTTCAGTGATTTCACATACATCAGAGTTAGTTACCGTAGTAATAAATTGTCCATTGACACATTTAATCTGGAAAGTGAAGGCAAGAAACAAGAGTAGATCCAAGATTACTAGTTGGCAATGAAAAACAAAATTCGAAAAAAATAATTTATGTTGCGAGAATAGAGAAAAATACAGGTTACAAATTAGGTCAGTCATTAACGTGTTAGCTTCAGATTTTGATAAACTTCCTAGAATTAGGTAAAAATTAGGAGTTCCCTGATTGTACTTCAAAACGTCTCATATCAAGGAATTTTCAAAATACAAAAAAGCAGTGATTGTTTCGTGCGAAAACTATTAATCATAGAAATTGTATACCTTGAATTCGAAATCGATAGCATTCTTCCCAATTAACGGGCAGTTACGCAACTATAACGTACGGGTTACTTCAAGGTTTATATGCTGTAACATTATCGCTTTACGTCTATAAAATTTGACGATGGGGATAAGGCTACCTAAGAGGCGTATATTTATTTATTTATTTATTTATTTATTTATTCAAACGCTCAAAGAGCACCACAATACAAGTGCTGGTTCATCCACAATGACCCACCAACACTGTTTTATCAGTATCCAACACACAACATTGCAACAGAGTTAGTCGACCGGCATACTCTAAAGAGTCA
>JAQGAE010000024.1:0-81382 GCA_034696685.1 Julus scandinavius | reverse complement strand
AATACCATTTTCCAGGTTGATAATACCGTCTGCGTTTTAGTGGTTTTTTTGCTTAGATTTACGCGTTTTTACTGTAATAAAAGTGACGCAGTAAAAGACGTTTTTTTGTGAATGTGTACTTCACACTGCATCACTGGTATTATTACAATGAGATTGCCATATTGGATTAACCCTTTGCAAGAGGAGATATTTTGAAAATACTATTTCTTACCATCAAAGCTTGCATTCACAAGTTTTTAATTTTATTTTCATGCTTTTAAAACCAAAGCACGCAGAGGGCGAATCATGTCGTATTTCCATTCGTCTAATATATTTTAATATACGTGATGGTGAAAATGGTAGTGCAAAAAAACACAGTAGGGGAAGACGGCAGTCATATTTTACGCTGTTTTGACATGCCTTCGGCTTGATAAATGAATAACCTCTTCCTTATGTTGTGCACCTTGGGTATTTACTTAGTGACACAGCGGAGTATATTATGCGTTGACTGTACCATATGAAGAATAGTATGGATTTTCACGAGGTTTACAATAGGCATAGAATACGTGATGAAAATTTACACGAATTATTCAATAACGATTTCCTGCAGCGAGGCTGTGGACTTGGGCCGAAGAAAGATGGCCAGATTTTAATATCAGCCAGACAGAGATGAAATTTTCATCCAGAAATGCTGGTTGAACGATTTCTCGCCTTAAGGCATGTGTTATAAGAGCATATATACAGGAGTGTTGAACATATTATTACATTCTTAGCGCTACACTGTGAGTCATAAAAAAGTAGAACCCAATAAAAAAATCGCAACTTCGTGAGAAATGCTTCGATTTAAATGAAATTTAACACTTTCATAAAACAACAGTGTAGGAGCAAAAATCGTGTTCCGGACATGCGATAAATCTCTGGAACTGGAAATGCTACAGTTCATCGAACCCAACCACTAGCTAACAAACACCCTTCAAGACACCATGTCTCACAAATTTGGCGAGTTTTCCAGGAAAAGGTAGCAGCTAATATTGAATTCGCCAATCAGAAATCGCTTGTGCAAAGGACACCGGAGAACATTTTGAGCACATTTTGTAATTCATTTTTGTTCCTATACTATTGTTATATGCAAGTGCACAATTTCGTTTAAATCTAAGCACTTTTCACGAAGTTTGATTTTTTTATTGGGTTCTACTTTGTTATGACTCACAGTGTATATCATAGTTTAATATTGGTTCAACGTAATAAATATTTTGTGCTGCATATTCACTTGGCATTATTCTCTCGAATCTCGCCATTGCAATTTTGTTTTTCTAAAGTATGCTGTGGAATTGTTTTACTAGCCTCCAAGAATTTAATTAGCAAGATTGCTCTTCAATTATTAATTATAAAGTTGTCTGAAAAATGTTTCAAATGCTTATCACGAAGCATGGGAAATAATGGTGGGGTATTCATCTCTACATAGTTTAGACTGGGCGACCTGTTTAGACATTCATATCTTTCCATTTGAAATCCACTTTGCATTTCAAATGAAGGTTTCTCGCGTCTGCGTGCATTTTACGTGTTCGTTTAGAAAACGAGCAAAATTACAAGTACCAACAACTATAAAACTAATGTTCCTGGCATAACGTATAACTTACAATCCTAGTTGCTATCTTCCATAACAAGGTTAAGCGAATGCAGCGTGTGTGTATATACATAGGCCTTATGTGTGACTGTATTGTATATCTCGCCCATATATCTATCATATATCTCGGTGTGAAATATCTTTTGGCATCGTTTCTATAGCATACGCCCATTTAACTTTCTCATGAAGCAAGTGCCAGTTTCGCGCCTCTAACTGTGATTTATAACCCTAACATATTCATTTGACTTCGTTAGGCCTAGGAATTAATAGCTAATTGCATTTGAGAAATTGAATGAGCCCGTAATTTCTTCATCACTAACGGGAATCTCACGTTTGCCCAAATGGTTTAATTTATTGAAATCAGACGTCTGGAAAAATCGTTTAGATCTCCAAGAATGAACGAGCATTTATAAGTAGATTCTAATCCTTAAAGTATGAAGATTTTCGTACAAAAACCAACCTCTTTGATGTAGATTTGAAATTATTGCAAGCTGCAACTACATAGAGTGAAGTCGTCAGTTTTTTCCAATGATAAAAAATGATGAATGTATGGAATATCATTTAAAAATTGTCAAAATATTCATGTAACCTTTATAGGGGTGTGGATCTTATTTTCGCAGGATTTTCAAAGTCAAGCCGTTGCTTGTATTAGAATTTCAAATAGACTTAGATGGAATAGCTCTTCAATAGAATTTTCTGGGCGAAACTACTAGAAGTATTGCTCGCTGCGTGTAATTTGTTTTGTGGACGAATTTCCCTAGAGTCATACAAAATTGAATGATTGGTAGACGAGTCTATAAGGAATTCTTGAATTCAAATAAATAGAAGAAAATGGCTGTCTTGTCGGGCTATTTTCTCCTATAACCTTTCTATTTTGTTTGGAAAGGCTCTTTTCCATTGAGCCTTCAGTTTTCGAGGATCTACTACGTGATCTTCCTGACAAGAACACGCGAAAATAAATCAATGGCAGCATCTTCAAAAAAGTTTAAAATTACTTGCATGCGTTGCCAAGTTTTCTTTTCTTTTATCGAAATGAAGTCTTGGAAGCTTCTTTCTTGAAGATCCATCGACTTTCTTCTATTGATTTCGCCCCATTTAGTATATATTCACAAATTTCCCAACGTCATTTATAATTTACATCTTTCAGCGTAGTAGTACCTTGGGCTACTTTTTTGCTTGTCTGTCTGTGTGCCAAGAGAACAACATAAATTCATTGTCTGGAATTGGGTTTTCCAAGTAAAATATACAGTACGTATATATATGCCCATCGATATATGTACGCAGGATAGGCTGGAGTCTTGTTTTTTAGACATGCATGTGAGCTCCATGGCTTGTTTTTGGACATCTGATGTCTGGATCTAACCTCCACTTAAGTAATGTTTATGTGGTAGAGTACTTACCATTAGTTTACATTAGAAGAAAACTTTTATTCAATGCTTTTTCCATTTACTATTGTTAAACTAACCAACCCGGAGTAAATATTTTAGTATTAAGTTGCGATGCCACGATGATAAATAATTCTTTCTGGTTTGGGTTTTTTGTGTAATCATTCGTGCTTATTTGTTCATTTCACAAGCATTCAAGCGGATTGAAGCATTGGTTAGCGGAGTTAGCTTGACATTCTAAGCCAATAACAGTAGTTAATTGATGTAGGGTTGTGTTAAGAGAATTGCATTAGTGGAGTTTTTGAAATCCAACCTGGATTCTAGAAATGAATCTATACCTATAATGGAAAATTAATGTTTTACACTCGAATTCATTTAATTCTAAGCCATTGCCTAGACAATTAAGGCTTAAAATTTACGAGAAATTCTTTAATAAATTGTTTTTTGTGTGTCCTTCCTCACGAAATCATTACAGCTAGGTTGTCTTCGCAAACAAAGTTGAAACATGTGGCTACTGAATCTATATTTTCATCTACTTTGATGGCATACTCCACAATGCGTTTATGCACTTGCAAGCCGTACATTTACAGGATTAATTTCCCCATATGTATGCGTGCAAACACAGTCTACCGTAATTTTCTCTTGGTAAATTTCTTCAGGAATATGAATCATTTCTGCCAAAAAAAAAAAAAAAAAAAGCGTGCAGTGTTTATTACCGTGTAAGTGCCAAACAACCTGTAAAGAATTCCTTAGCTATTGTCTTATTATGGCTATCAAAGCAACGAAGAATACGTTGAGTATACGTTTTGGGAAGATGCCAGAGAGTAGTCTTTGTGGACCAATGATAAGTCTAGCATGAAGGAAAGTTTGCCAATGAACCAACACTGTCTGATGAATTCCCCGAAGACCAACCAAGCTTGAACACTAACTCTGTGCGGACTTTTTCCTGCTAATGATGCATTATTTTAGGAGGAGAAACGATGGTTTCCTATTCCCAGTTAACCCCATTTCTTTCCATGCAATTGAAAATCGTTGATTTTTGGTCGAATGACTGCTAAAGAATAAGATGAGACATCCATGCTTTTACTTCTTGTCGTGAAACGCGCCAACACTATCAATAGCAGTCTTGCTGAGAACTTCAAGAAGAGAACAATAGCGCTCTTAGTGATAAACATAAACCTAAATGGTTAATTTCCACGTGAAAGACATCATAAGGGTTCAATATTTTTACCCAGAACAGAAACTTTTAATGCGATAGTCTGCACTTCAGTAAGACATCGTTGCTTTAGATAATTGTTTAGTGAGTTTGTTGAGTATTGCAAAATGGATAACATAAAGCCCTCACTGTTCTGTTTACCGTAGATAAAAGCCGTTACTCGACATGGTTTATTTCGATTTTTTCGTAATGATGGTGGAGCCTTTTAATAGTTTTGTATATGAGAATGGTTGTTTTGTTGCACACATTTCATTTCGATTTCTGCGATAAAAATGTTTTTTATACTATATGAGCATTACAATTTGAGTGTATATATCTCCTATTAAACTTAATTTACACAAACATGGTTTACAAGAAACGCAGAGGAATGATCCAATGCTACTAATTTATATTTATCACAAAGAATTTATTTGAAAAACGGTCAGAGAGAGGATTTTTCATAATATTCTTCTGTTTGTTAAGGTAATGATGATATCATGGTAATGCTCCATCAATTAATTATGAACCTCATGCATACGCCCATAACACTTGCAAAAAGAAACGCCATTTTGGCAGAAAAACTGAATTAGGTGAATGAATTTATCTTCATTGGAGGTGACGTTTAAGTATGTCGTCCTTTGATGTTTTCAAAGAAGTTGGCGTTTTGCAAATCTACTCTATCTGACAGGACACTTGGGCTTGCTTTAAAATGCATTGGCAGCAATTCTTGCACCCTTGGGATGGAAAATACTACTTACTTGAAGACTTTTGTCTTAGAAAACATGGCATTTTGTAGCCCTACCACTGGCACTTTTACAAGGAAACTGTGCTAAAGACATGTGTGCATTTTCTTGCCGATGAAGTCCTTAGTGACCTGCACTTCCTGTCGCAAAAATGCATTAGCTTACTTTGAAACATCTATTGTCTTCAATGAATGTCAAGTTATCTACTTATTTTCAAGTCTAAAAGATGCTTTATTTATAAAGTTTCTATAGGATGCTAAAAACGTCTGGTATAAATCATCACGCTTTCTTGTATGAAAAAAAAAACCCATTTTGTGCTCGTGTCTACTGTTTGTCATGTTTTATTTAAGATTTACTGGTGATTTCCAGAAAGGTTCTTAGAAAGTTTATGGCAATAAGATAACAAATTTAAATTATAGCAGTCCTTTTGCAAATTAAATAGAAATCACACATAAAACGAATTCAAAGTGACGAATGAAATTATTTTGTTGGATTTTTTTTTCTATTTAAATTCGCTGAGCTTTTTTATTGTGCAGAAATGTTTGCAAAATAAATTTTGAAAACTTTGGCAAACATTTGCAGTTTTATATGCACGTCTTTATGGAAGCACACTGAAATGATTGTCATGTCACATTTCGACTTGTTAATTGAAGTATTATTGGTTCCAATCAAGGTTAATGTGTCGTATATTTAGGTGTTTTTTCAATGCCAGGTTTCAACATTGCTTTTACATTAATTCCTTCATTTAAATTTATCATTAAGCTACTTCATGGCTAAAAAAATATACTGGAAGGGTATTTTATTCTAACAGAAAGCTGTTAAAAAGCGTTCATTGATCATTCGATCCTGTTTGGCAGTGGCATTTCGTTCTAACTTATCTACCAATGTTTTCGGTGAATTATTCCCTGGAATATATACATGCATCTCTTGAATAGCTTAGCGTGTTCCTCCGTTGCTATATCTACTACACGCACTCCCGCACTTCAATCCAATAAAAGTTTCTAACGACCAGCTTAATGTATTACACCAAGAGTGAAAATGCAAATTTTAGAAACAATTAAACAGTTCAGAAAGAGATAATGGATGTTTGCGAGAGAAAACAAGATATTTGGGTTGAAAGAATTAGGTTCCGCATTGATTAAAGATTGAATCTGCACAGAAGCCATTACAGAAAAACAAGCCATTGTACAGTTCTTTATTTTTTGAAGTTAACAGATCTGGTTAAACGCTAATGTGGTTTAGTTGAACACATTTTGTCAAGCAGCATTGTAGGTGTACATTTGCTGAACTGGAGCAGAGGTCTTGCAGTATTGTATTTGCGATAGAATTTCAATTGCAACATGTATTGTCAAAAATTTTTTCTAAACCTATCAAGATGATTTTACGATATAGACAAGTTTGCACAAAACCAGATTAGCACTATCCATTAACTGGATCAATTTGAAAGTATCTACAGTATGTACATTTTCGATTCTGTATTTGGTCTATGCTAATATTTACATTTCGCTGACTTGCTGAACTTTAAATCTACTCCATGTGTTATGTGCTAAAAACATTTCTATTGGTCATAACCATAAAACATCATCATTTCCAGTTTAATAAATTTCATATTTACACAAATTTATTGCTGCCCAATAAAAATGAAAATTGCTTTTTCCCAAAAGATTGCAGATTGCCAAGCAGTACGCATGACGCATGTGCAGAACATTTCTCAGTGATATGTATTGATGATTTGTAGATAACCTGGTCAGTGTTAAGGGCTGACCTGTGCAACCATAAAAGGGAAAAAAGTCATGAAATGTCTATTTGTAAAGCCTGCTTGCAGTTTGGATTGAGTTTAAAGGTAATTGGGAAAAACAAAGGCATCTTTAATTCGTTTGCGGATTTGAAATTCTCCTATTATTTGCATATGTCTCCGGCATTGTAAAGCAAATCATCAACATATGGTTGTCGTAGAAACTCTAGTTGTTGTCAAGAAACTATTGTTTTCTGGCATATGCATACGAAAATCCATTAAATATATGCATAAGCTACGGTGAGCAAAGTTTATGGAAAGAAGGTTCATTTACTATTTTTGTTATATTTACCGAAATGCAATTTCTGCATTTTATATAAAAGCATATAAAGGAAAATGTATTGCATGAGTTGCATTGCATTTCATGTTAGGGATGACTCAAGTTTCAAATTGAATTTGAATAAACAAAAGTAGCGTTTCCATATAATCTCTTTCTAAGACCATGACGTTTTTCCCATGGATCATTGTCTGATTGTTGAACCGAAATGACATTTAGATCGTGCAAAATTAATATCAACCGAATAGAAATTGACGTATTTTTTTCATTTGAATTTGTATTCTTTGCGTGTTTTGAAAGTTGGGGAATCGTCTACATTCGTAACTTGGACTAGAGCGATTCAGGCTGTCATTGCAATTCCCAGAGCACCATCTAGTAGAATCTAGCGTAACATGTCTTTCCCAAGCGCTGGTTTTAATGCATGGAAGCCATGGCAGTTGACCAGTTTGAATTATTCACAATAGTGGCATTGCCATGACTGTTTAGTGTTGCCTTATCCGCCTAGAAGTCGGCAAACCTGGATTTGGGACCTCAGTTGACTGTCCTGATTGCGGTTTTCGCGGTTTTCCACAGATGTTTACAGGAAAATCCCAAGATATTTCCTTTAAAAGGTGGTCGCAGTGGTGTTCCTTACATCGCCTATGGTCGTGGGGTTCGTCAAATATCCGCCAACAAATGTTTTATGTGAAATAACAGTTTTATTGCTGAAGAAACTTTTCCACTAGGTAGAAAGTAGATTTTGTACATGTGATTTATAATCTCACATTGATTATTCATCTTAACCTTGACAATGCAGGACAACCAGTACTGATTTGAACCTTTATAAGCATCCACTGTTAATATTGCAGTCAATGGCTTATAAGAATGAAAATGTAACAATTTGTCTTACCTGTAACGAAGACTTTTCCAGCAGTGGTGCTCAAGTAAACCTCTTTGGTAAGCCTGTTGGCAGCTTTGCACTGGTAACTGGATCCAGAATCAGGGGTGTCCACATTGAGAATGTGCAGCTCTCCATCCGCCATGATCATGTATTTTCCTGGAGTCCCTACACGATGACATAAAAACAAAAGCAAGTATAAGGTGAAGCAAAAGAGAGAGAGAGGGATAGCTTTGGGGGCCATAATTCGTCTGATTTTAAACAAAATTGATCACCATTGAAGTCATTCCCTGGCGAGCTAAATGCAGCACGCTTTTTAAATCCAATAATGGAGTTGTCATTCACGGAACAAACACCGTAAGTAGTTTCGTAGCAAAGATTTCAAAGAAAAGAGCTTTATTTTTCTAGGAGTAAAAAAGGAGCTACACCTAAATGCAATATAAGGGCCTGAGAAAGTCTCTGAGAGAACATTAGGATATGTACGGTCGTTGCATTTGCCATAGGATGCTCGCACATTGGATAAGAAGAAAAAAAAACACGAATGTCTACTCTCAAATGGGCCAAATGGGAAATGAAGTAGATGATCCTAAATGCACTTCTGTAAATGTTCGACTATGCGTTTAGACCTGAAAGTATCGATAAACCAACCAGTCGCACTTTCTAATGGGGGTATTATAATTCCCGGTAAATTGCAGCAAATTCAAGGAATTTTGTTATATCCTCAAGAACTGAAAAAAATGAGGAAATTACAGAGAGCACTACTAAATTGAAGCTTTTGTAGAACACCGTTACCGAATGAGCCAACATTTGTCATTTTCTCTGGGACCATTTTCTCTTGCAAGGGCATCCAAACTGTAGAAATTGAGCCGGTTTTCGAGATATTGCTGAGCCTACTCGTAATAAGCGGTTGCAGTAATCGAGGCGTTTTTTCCCCCCTTTTTCTTGAATGACGTAGATGTCTTGCAATATAATACAACTTGCGCTACATCTATACAATTTTGACTCGTTTCGAAATTCTAATGCAATATATAGTTTACAATTTTTTAAACCCACCGGATTTTCTTTTGCGTGATTGAATGTGTGCAGGATGATGATTTGTTGTAACATTAGTTGTGTTAAGCACTAGTAATTACTGTAGATGCACATGATATGTTCTGTTGTTAAAATCGCATCAATTGTTAAGCAACACATATGCTTTATAAACTTTGTATTTCCATTTCGCGTCTGTGCAAGTACTGCAAATGGAACGAACAGCAAACAAAAACTACGTTTTCCTATTACGGTTTGTTAATAGACATATTTTTGCAGTTGAACATGGTTGTTGTGAGCCTATATAGGTCTAAAGAAAGATTATTTTGAGACAAATTATAATGGCGTAGGCTGGCTTGCAACTAATGTAATGAATGTAATTCCCTACAGGCACGCCAGAAAATGACATGACTTATTAAAATAATTGCCGCAAAGTCGCGTTGATAATGAATATTAGGCAATTACATTATTCCTGTTAAATTAGAAATGGCTACCGAGAAAAACATGCTTTTCCCAAATTAATTGGGAGTTAATTCTTCAGTCCATATAATTATAATGTTCCATGAAATCATGGGAAAATGTAGTGAGTGAGGAAAAACTGGCACGTAATTAGGCGGTGCTTTTGTGTCAGCATGCTAAATGTATAAAATAACCTAAGCCATGCACGTGTACTTAAGTTGAACATCTTATGGAATTTGTTTAAAAACAACTTAATTTATATTCATGTCAAATGCAGCTTCATAGAATCTTTCTTGCTTTTAAAGAACTATGCTCTAGCGTTGATGGATGGTTATCCAATCAAATTTCATTATGTTACTACTTCTAAACTTAATTATTTCTATCAAAGATGGCGATTTTTAATGTCTTATTTTCGTTCAGCATGACGTTATCTAACTTTAAATAAAACATACTTGTGTCCTTGTTTTCTGACAGCTAAACAGTCACAATCAAATTAGTCAGTAATTGATAAGATATTGCAGTTTGCAATTGTATATCTGTTACTCGCAAATAAAAAGTGACTTCAAGTCGAATATAAAAAATGCTGTAATGTAGTTTAACATTTTCTTAATTTGAAAAGCAATTTCGAAGTGTCTTATTTCAAACGAGATTTATCATGTTGAAAAGCATAATTAACGATGAATGCCAAAGGCATTCAAGGATAATAGCGTGAAATCTGAGTAGCAAACATATTTGAAAAGCGTATTAAAATGGATTATATGATATTGAATATTTATTTGCAACCATGAATGATTTTAATGCAGTGTTGAATTTGGATGGGAAATTTGAGAATTCAATAAATACAATTAACTGAGTTATGAACGTTGATTTAAAAATTGACTTGGCAAAATCAAAAATTTATTAACCATGATTGCTGTGGTTAAAGAGCATAAGTTGACGAACGAAAACGGTGTACATTTTAAATGTTTTTAAATAGTGCTTAGTATTACACTTTCATCATATTTTATATTTTATTTTTCAGAATACTGTTGATAAACGACGATTCAAATAGTGCTTCAACCATTTTTCAAGTGATGAAATGACCCGTCGATGTGCCTGTCAAGTTTAAGAAGAAAAGGTAGGATTACCAATTTGTCCTGTAATTTTTACTGCAATTTTTGCAAAACTAAGAGCAGAGTCGTGATTCTATTCCCAGCAATATCAAGCTGAATATCGCAATTAGGCAATCTTGATTTGATTGCATTTTCATATATGAAATACGTTATCACGCGGAGTTAGTAATAACATGTGCATTATGAATACGGTTTTTAGTGCATAGATGGGATCAATTTCGTAGTGTAATTACTCTTAGGCCTAAAGTAATAAATGCTTTAAGCTGGTGATGACATGTTTTCATTGATGAATCTTGAGACAATAATTTCTTTCCTTAAATTACTGTGGAAATTGTTCCCAATTTCGTATCATCGCGATAGGAAATGCCGAAAACGAAATTTTTTTGTGTCATTATACATGCCCTGGCGAATCAAAACGAATTGAGCGTTTTGATCCCAAAAGTTCAAACGTAATTTCCACAAAGATCAAGCACTAATGACATTTTTCATTATTGGGCATGGTGCAACCCTTAATGAAAGATCTGCATTATGTTGCTGTTGTCTGTTACATTGGAAGACTCCGGTTTATGGACTAGAGAAACCGTTTAGAGTTTTGGCCGCCGTTAGCTGCCATTAAGCGACAATAACGATTGGCTTTTACTTCCTTTGGCTTTCACTATAGAAAAGACTTTCTTCGACTTTGTGTGTATCTTAGTGAAGGTTATCATACCGTAAAAACTGCCTTTGTGTTAGCTGCATCTTCTAGAAAGTACACACAAACCTATAGTTTTGAAGGTTTCATAGCTGATGCTAGATGTTATAATGATTTTGGGATTTATTTTGAAGTTGATTCCAGCATTTTTAGCAGTACTAACCATATTGTAGAACAACACCAGTAATTACATTATCATTTGTAATTTATGCCACTTTATTACATCGTAACTTCATTACAAAATCCATATGTGAGTTACGTTTAAATTATATGATTATAATCACCCGGGTGAAAAAATATTTAATGTCTATTTTAAAATTGGTTGAAAATGGGAATTGCATGTAATGTGCATAAATGGACAAAAAATGTTGTGCTTTGAAAACCAATGTGAATATGGCGATTTTCAACATTGTTGACTTTACCTTGAAGATTCAAGTATGCTTGGTGTGAGATTAAATTGTGGTTGATTCCCATTTAAGGAGATATAAACTCTTATCGGCTTTATTTCAGAATATGCTAACACGATATTTAATATTACTCGATTGGCAGTAAAGCGTTCTTAAAGCCATATAAAGCCGTTACTTTTCCAGCTTTACATCGAGTCTGGCAAGCATGGCATGAAAATGGCCCCGAGGAAGTCATTAAAAGTTCTTCTACGACAATGGCTATTGATTTTTCGCAAACGGAGTCTATAAATATTTCGGCTTAAGCTTATTCTACGCTTAAACTTAAATACAATCTCCCCCGTATCTCCTGTTATTATTTAATCTTATCGAAACTGCATGGCTGCATCAGGGCTATCCACACTTTACCATTGCTGAATTGTTATTTTAATATCCGTCTTCATTAGATCATGGTTTATTTAACCTTAGGATATAACGTAATTAATGAACGAGCACTGAGCAAGTTTTAGGACTGTCCATTAAGTTTGTTAAGGTGCGTTTGCAGCGCCATCTATGGCTATGAGTGGTGAAAGCAAAGGGAAAATTAGTATATGGCGCACCGTGTAAAGGACGTTGCGTGGCACATGTCCTATTCTGACACTGAAACTTGGACCTAATTTGAAATTTGCAGGCGATCGTTTGTAGCAAAGTGTTTTCAACCATCCATAGGGGCTTTTTTATGTCTCTTTCACTAAATTCACTAAATAGCTCATGAACGACCCATTCGTCTCGACGTAATGCGAATTAAATCCACACTTAACGTCCCGCCGTATAGCACTACTAATCGAATAGACAGTAAAGGTTTTAACTGAGGACTAATTAACGGTTTGATCGTCAGATAACGTTTCAAGGTGTCATCCATGTTTTTCGATGTTTCTATCCTGAAAAAAAATGCACATCAAATAGTTTGTACATCTGAAATTGAGTTGTCTCAGTTATTTGGACAAGGGAATTCAATAAAAGCCTACTGAAATTGGGAAATAGCAGTTTCCAGAAGCTGGAAAAGGATCGGTTAATCATATTTTCTTATACTGACACCACTGTGGGAAAGACGATTGGGGCATGGTCGAAATGATATATAAATGAAACAAAACATGAACGTTTTAATACAGAAACATACAAATGTAGCCATTGAAATGTAAGTCAAGGCTCTTGCTCCCATCTTTGACTAAGAGCATTGACTTATTGACATTCTTCACAGGTCTCCAAGCTTTATTTTAGAAATATTCTTCTAGTGACAAGAAACATTGAAGTAATATAATTTATCTACTCGGCAATTAACTACCATCTTGAGGTCATTAAAGTTCTTTATTTACTCAATCGATATAGAAAGTTGCGCTATGGGTTTATATAAAAAAGACATTTTCTCGCTGTTATAATGAAGGAATTGTCCTTCGTTGATTATCCACTGTTCCATACTATATATATATATGCCATCGTCTAAGGCTTCAAGTTAAATGAAAAGATGACGAGTGTGTATGTATGCGTGGAGACTTACTTCCTCATTGGGCTGCTATGTTTGCCTCATTGATTTAAAAGCCTGTCTAGAAGGACTGGTCATGGAAAAACATGACATCGATCAACATCGCAAGCTATCATCATTTCGTATAGTGCTTGAACATGTCGCAAACACAACTCATTAGATACTATAACGGTATTTTTTGCCTTGTTGAGAAAATGCACCAGTGTGTTTGTTTTCTCTTTGGTATTTCATCTACCGTTTGTAGATAATGGAAACCAGTGACAGGTGTATTACTGTTCTGCGTTGTTTTTCATGATTATACTGTAATAAATTTGAAAAATGTTTACCCGATTCCATGGACGTTTATACTGGCGCTTGTCTGGCATCGAATTTCACAGTAAAAGTATTTTTTTTTTCTGTAAATGCACTACGTATAAGCTCGTGCAGCAATAAGTTGCACAAAATATCGAATTTTGTTTTCATCAGATGCATGTGGTAGGTGGATTGCCCACGTCGAAGCACTATTATGGAAAATGGCATTTTGAATATTGGGAAGAAATAAAATGCCTTTCCTGAAATATAAGCTTGTTTGCGTGATAACAGCAGAAATATCACGTTTCGTGATTTGGTCAATTGTCTGGTTCCACTTTGTTGCATGGGAAGCATTGACTAGTATCTTTTAAAATAGATGTTCATGATACACTGTAGACACCGTATTATTCATGTTTCATTTGCTATACATGTAACATCTCCTATTCTAAATTGGGGTCATCTTTTTGTTAACATCAGCTATAATTTCAGCAAAATTGTTTTCGTCAAAAAGGAACACAGTACTGAAACCATACTAGTATGAATCTCGTTGTAAACTTATTTTGCCAATTTCTTCTCAGATTTCTCCTGTAGAATACACACAGTGTTAAAATCTTAATATGGAATGGTTTTCTGCTGCATTGCAGTGGAACTCCCTTTGCAAATTGCTATTGTTTTAATTAAATTGACAACATAGAATGCAAAAGCCTCAGATGATCCATAAAACTAGCAGCGAAAATGAAATTGACACACGGATTGGGAATTTTCTGCAATACAAGGAAATCCCCTTGATGAAGTTTAAATTGACACAACCATATTAATTACCCGTTTAATGGCGCCCTTGCACGAAGCCTGACGTGATAACAAACAATTGTAACTTAAGTATTTCTAACGTTCTGTAATCATCATCATATCCCGTTGCCATTTTTTGTTACATCACGTGTTCCATCATGCAAGATTCACCGTTTTGTAAATAAGGATATATCAAGTTTAAATGCAGAAATACTTCCAAGAAGGCAACAAATGTTTCAATGTGGATTATTGAAATAACAGAATATTGGAAATGTAAATAAAAGTTGATTTCTTGGAAGAAGGTGATATTTCTTTCTATATCTAAGATTATGTTGGATTCAATTACGATAGCTTATATGTTATCCCTTGAATGGCACACAAATGCAATATTGTTATATCGGTTTTTTTAGATTAAAGCTAAAAAATGTAAGATATGATCCTTTTGGCATCTTGCCTTGATATAAACTCAATTGGTCATTTTTATGATATTGCCCATAATCTGTAGGCTTTAGAAAAACTCCATTGCCAGCATTAATGTGAGATAGCAATTTCTGCTAGACAATGCGAGTGGCGTTTAATTGAAGTACTATTTGAGGTCTTACGTTTACTGGCTATATATAGAAAATTGACCCAATTTCAGCGTCATAAGTGTGTTTCATGTGACATAAAACCAGTATTAAAACAAAGAAAATGTGGAAAAGGGAATCGTTAGCGCCGTGGTGTTGCAGAGATATATATTTTTACACGAAAAGCTGAAATGATAAATTCCCATATTTTTTTTTATACAATTCCCATCTGGCTTTTGAGAGTATGTGTGTTTTCCTATGGAAATGCCATTAACCTTTTGCTTATTTGAATAGCTGAAAGTTTTAAGCCAAACTTCTTGTTCATGGACTACATATTACATGGATAGCCCGTAGTGCTGCTTAAAGCTTCTATCTTGCGCCAGCACTTATTTCATATATTGATTTGCCCATCATGCTCTCAGGCATTTCTCTAGTGACCAAATGCACGATATGCTCTCATTATTCTGGTTACATGATATCCAGTTATAATGCTTTATGGATTTTTAATTTAATAATCCAGAAATAACTACGCATGTCTTTTAAGCTTTCTAAGTGGATAAAAGACTTGTCTCGCGAGTTTTCGGCCTTTTTTGCTATACAAATGCGTGCGAGTCACATTGTTACATTAATCTCCTAAGTTGAATTTGTTATTCGAAGACACAAACTCGTGATATTAGCATCGGTAATTACACTTGTTCATTGATCAAACACCGCCATGCTTTTAACGGTGGTCAAAGATGTTTTCAACTTATCTATTGCCTGAATTTTGCGTCTCTACACTAACGATACAACGGTCTAAGTTGAGCAGATAATTACAATCGAATGTAATGCAGTCATTTTATCACGTGATGCACTCAGGAACGTTTTTATACTTAACATATAAAATTTCCACACAATCTTAGTTAGATATTTTCTATTTCCCATTATAAATGCTTTTTTTGGGTTTAATAGCACATTGTAATTTTAAAACATTTAGCGCGAACGTTTAATTAATATCATATTAAATAAAGAAGTAAAACAATTTTTTTTAAATTATTTTTTTTTGAACAATCATCACAAAATTGGTATCATAAAAGTTGAAATTGATTTTCTACTAGTAATAATTTGTATAATTTCATGTTTTTATATCCTTTCTCTATGGGAAAAATCTTCCGACTTTATGGTATCTTATTACCAGATATATATCATGAAGTCACAAAATTATAGCATTGAATAACTGTATATTCACAATATATAAGTTATTTGATGTGCCGTATAATAGAGAAGAAATAATCAAATTCTTTGAATGTGCGTTTTCCAAATCCAGGTCTGTCTTCGATAAAGATAGTTTTGAAAAATTACATTTTCAAAAAGTTTTCGTTTTTTTATTACGATTTCGAGAATATAAAAACGATGGATGATAAGTTGATAGAAGCAGAAAGGATTTATAGCTGGAAATGCGTAGTTATTTGCTTTGGTTTTGCTTGAAAGAATACAGGCTATAAAATGCACACTCGATTTTTTTCCACTCAAAATAACCTTCATTTCGTTGATATCCTTGATACATTTAATCATGATGCGCACATCGACCACCCCTTTAAAAAAAGTGTGCTAAAAAAAATCTATTTTATCATTAAAGTAATACCTGGAAGATTTTCGTTTGGAATATTAATGTTATAAGTTAAATTTGAAGTGTTTGTTGATTTAAGACTACAAAAACAAGTACTGAAAGAGAAAACTTTTAACACGCTATCTTGCTAAGACACTAATACGCAAAATGTGTAAATAATGCAAGTAATGTTTAAATTAATTATATTAAGTTACATTTTACCAGAGGTTGTTTTCATAATGTGTCGTTGCTTTATCGCTGGCATTGGTAGTAATTAAGACTGTGCATCAGTTTATGCAATTTTTATGTTAATTATATACCTGCATAATATAAAATTAAAGCGTAGAAAGCATGTCGATTAAAAATGAAACTTCTACACAATGAAATGCAATACTTGGCATTGATGGATACGTAATATGGGTTTTCGAATTTTGGTCAATAAATATTGGAACAGCATGGCATTATTCAAATTGGTAGTAATTACTGATTACTGAACATGACGGGGCTTCTTCAACATGGCAGGATACAATATTTTAATATTTTGCGTGTTTAGCTAAGTTCGAAACACTTGAAAAATTGCTTACAAATTTAGACCTTTCATTTGTATGAATGGTTACATAAAAAATTAGCCACACTAGAAATTGTAAAGAGAGTGCGTTAATTCAATATAAATCTTGATATTAACACTAAAAAAACCCATTATGTACTGTAAAATTCAGTGTTATGTTCATAGAAATTTAAAACATTTAAATTAAAAGAAGGTTAAATGTGAAATACAGTATGCGCAAGTAAAGCAACACATGTTGAAGGACATTAATTTCTCACAAATTTTGTATCTTCTACAGCTGTTGATTACATGTGAAATTAGTTATAATTGCCTTCCAAAGTGTAGAATAATATAAATTAAAAATTCTTATTATATCGTTTTACATTATGCAGATATGCCTTCGTGTGTACTTGCAAATTTGCAAGTTGCTTGCTAGATGTTTCTTCAGCTGAGTTTTTTCTCATGTAATGATAACGCAATGCGTTTTGCATACTGATAGGTTTGCATGTCATTATTTTTAGCCGCAATCCCATGGGCATGTCGCTCCCAGTAATGCAGCTCTTTTTTTTTTCTTTGCGTTCATAGTAGGTTTATTATTTTTCTATAGACTACTGTGCATAAAAGCTAGTAATGCGAAGCCGCCACCTTTTAGTTAGTTTTGTTAAATTTGCCTCATTAGCATACGCACGTAAAATTAAAACCGAAATCTCAATATGTACTTGCGGTTGCCATATAATACCAACTTTATATTACGAGGATTCCGCAAGTGCACTTAATATTTTAACTCGCTTTTTTCTTTGTTTTTTCGCTTCTGTGAGCTTTCTATTTGGTCTCTGCATGTTCTTATGACTTTATGAATGTAACATCTGCTGTATCAACAATTATGTACTTTCGATATAAACGGCATAGGCTTGCGATTAACTGAACGAATGACATTCGCCTTTCATGATGTACCATTGTCCCCAGTTTTCATCATTTACGAAGTAAATATACAGAGTGGTTTTACAACTAGTCAAATATCTGTCACGAGGTAAATTACATGTATTTGAACCGTCTTTGTCATATCATATATGCAATTGATAAGTAACCCCTCCCCCCTATTACTTCGTAGTAGTTACGATACAAAGGCTTATGCACCACGGCTACAAAACTATGAATTTGTATTCTGTATACATGTGTATAGTTTTGTAGAGTGCATTTTCTGAGTTAGCTTTTTTTTCTAAAATATATTCCAGCATGAAACGAATTCAAGGATTACAGACGATTGAATTGTAAGCATCTGTGTAAAACACAATTCATTGCATCCTAGCTTTAAGCAAAATCTCATACAAGCTCGCAAATAATTCCTTCATCTTTAAACTGATCAAATACACAACTGCTTTTAGGCATTTTTTCTATCTATGATGGTTTGACAATAACCTTAAGCTGCAGCCGAACATATCACAAACAGATGCGATTTTAAGCGTAATTTTACCTCGAAAATATGAGGATCCCAGTTTTTGACGTTGATCTTTATGGCCTATTTACAATGAAATCTTGCAACTTGCAAGTGGAAAAAATTGAATATGTTAATGCAATGTACATTCAGCAATCAACGTTTTTTTTTTTTTACTTTAGTAAAATATACATGAGATACAGGGTAGTGCAAACATTTTTCCTTATGGATTTAACAGAAAATATTTTGAAGGGTTGGTAAACTGGTAAATTGTTCATCGCACTGCAGCATTCTGAAGCTTAGAAAGTGACCTAAACTAAGTTTCCTTTATTTTTTAACAAACGCTAATAATTTATACGCCATTTATAGCGAAGACAACTTAGTTATTGGAAACAGACTTGAACTGCTTTCGATTTTTTTTTCTTCATTCATTATTTCACAGCGGCGATAAAGTGCAAGCGGTTGATTTCTGAGATTGTTAACATCCTTATACTGCTTTACACTACAGCACATGTATAACATACAATGCAATTTGCTAAGGCTTTTTTTTGCGGATATCTTGTTGTAAATACATAACACGTTATTTTCGTTTGTGGATATATACCCTTTGCAATTGCAACCATACTTAAGTTTCAAAGAGAAGCAATAAATGCGTTTAAAATATTTACGACAACCACATTCTGAATAAGTCGGTGTTATTACACCAAATAGACACAATCGACTTTTTTTTCTTCATCTAATAGTCCTCCTGTACACGGATTTGGAGGCAAATTGACAAGACTCATCCACCTTGTTTTTGTTTACACGTGTAGACGTTGATGCGGCCCAATTAAGGTAATTAAGCAATATGTAATCTCTTGAGAAATTCGACCAGCATGAATTCTGTGTGCGTGTAGCGATGAAACAACATGGATTTGCACCAAAGTGGCTTCCCTGAGAGGCCATTGCGGACCTATTTTTCCTATAAGTTACGCGGCGGTTTAATTAAGGAGCCGCTAGGGTAACTAAAACAAGCGAATATAAATGAGAAATCGTGTACCTTCGGTTGTTGTCGAATCGATCTGCGTTTTGCCATCCCTGATCCATGACGTCACGTGGACATAATCCGAGAGGATGGCTGGTACATGGCAACGCAACACAGCCGTACTTCCGGCGATTGGGTAAACGTGATAAACTTGGATATCTGGAGGATGAGGAACCACTGAAACACAACGAATTAAATATCGATTAGTTTCCAAATAACGCATTCGATTATTTGTTTAAAATGTCAATTCAATGCACGGGTTTGTTTCGTCTTAGGCGCACATTGAAAATCACGGCACAGAATTGCCAAAAATAGGATATTGGAAATGAAAATCTGAATGCAATTTGCAATTGTAATTACATTTCTTTTGTAATTGCGTCGCACTGCGAGCACTGTTTGATTGCGTGGACCCGCAGTTCTGATTTAGGGTAAAACATTTATTAATTTGTAAGAGCATTGTGCAGCTGCACGCCTCACTATTGATTTATTTGCTCTGTCTGTAGCTGGTTAATGCATTCGTTTGATAAGCATAAATTAAAGCTGCACGTTACACCACTCTATTCGATGTTAAATAACGTTTATGCCTTACAACTAATTAAGTAATCCATATTTATTGACTGACAAACAGGAACAAGGTGGGCGTTATGTGTTTTTAACAATTCACATATACAAGCGTTTTGTTGCAAAAGGGGGTATTTCTGGATTTTTCATTTAAATTGTCGCTATATCTTAAATATTGGGGATTAAAGCAACAATGTTTTTTGACTAATAAAATGGAAAATAATGTGAAATAGTAGTCTAATACTGTATGCAAATTGAGCTATTTGACTTTAGGTGTCCAAGGGTTAAAATTATGATTCTTAAATGCATAGGCATGTTTAAATTTCGTTGATCGGCCTGAAACTCTGTTAACCGGAGATCAATTTGTGACCCCAATTAGCGTGGCTTAATTTTCGCAACACAAGCGTATAAAAGCAGACATTTTGCTTAAACAAGCAGTGATGTCGGTTCAGTGGATCAATATAAGGCAGACATGTTTCGTGGTTACAACAGTGAATGGCGTTATGTTTAAATTGATTTGAATACAAGCTCGTTACTGAATACATTAGTGTTTTTAGTTACATGCCTGATTTCATTACTAAATTATCCCTTTAATTATTATCACATGCCAACTCAGTTCTATATATGTAATGGTTTAGGCACTATTACAAAGTTTTGCATATGATGATTGATTTTCTAATCAGCTCTTATGTATGGAAAATGTAATTATTAAGGCTTTTTTATCAAGTTAATAATAGAACTTAATTAATATTGTTACTTTAATTATTAAAACAATCTTGAGAAGGAATACTTATTAAAGAATGTTGAAAATTATCCAATATCGTAAACTCGATTAAACAGAGGCAAACCCGCATAGCACCTTTGCTTGCAGTGATTGCCGCCATTTTAACTAAGTCAAATGTGGTTTTCCACAAAATCAGTGCTATTAATGACTTATAATTAATTTTCGAATAACATCAATTTACAAATTACGTTTTGCCATTACATATAAAAAATTGACTAATGTAGTGCCTCCGAATGTTTTAAGAAGGAGGCAAACCTACATTGCACTCATGCTTGCAGTGATTGCCGCCAATTTACACTAAGTCAAATGTGGGTTTCAAAAAAATTCGCGCTATTAATAAGTTATATTATAATAATGAATTTCGAATAACATTAATTTACAAATAATGTTTTGGAATTTAATAAAAAATAAAAAATCGCCTGATGTAATACCCCATAATAAATGGAACAGGAGGCAAACCCACATTGCACGCATGCTTGCAGTGATTGCCGCAAATTTGAAAAAAAAGGGTTCCTTTACTGTTTTCGTGCATCTTATGCGATATGTTTCCTAACCTTTTAAATAGATAATTTAAAAAGAGGGAAAAAAACTTAAAATGTAATTGGGACTTCAATAATTAAATGATTCTGCAAAATTTCGTAAGATTGTAGGCTTTGTGTTAATTTTGACCTCTAGTTTTCTGCTTCCAATATTGATTTTGTTTTGATAAAACTATTTGAACGTAAAAATAAAACTCTTAAGAGATTTACGCTGACAACGTACTTAATAACATTAAGAAGTGTTTGCAAAACAAGGCAGAATCCATGGTAATATCACTGGACTAAAATAATTATTTTGTGCCACATAAATATCCTAACAACAATCATGACAAAGTTGGTATCGAAATAGGATGTTTACGAAAGTATAAGGCTTCGTTAATTATTATTGTAACTTAAATCATCAGATTCTGTCAACACATAAAATGCATGCAGTGGATCCCATAGAATAAATACACATGATATATACTCATCCAATACATCAGCATTGAGCGGTTTATAGACCAATAACGAAGAAATTCCTAATACGTATACTAAATACTAACCGAGTTGTAAATACAACATCCGTAAATGCAAGATAGCAGAAATAGCCGTAAGCATTATTTGAAGAAAACAAAAACATAATATTATGTTTTTCTGAATGCCACTTATGGTTTTTGGTAAACATATTATAAAACTTAGGTTTTCAAATATGTATATTCGA
Source organism: Julus scandinavius (assembly GCA_034696685.1). NCBI lineage: Eukaryota > Metazoa > Arthropoda > Diplopoda > Julida > Julidae > Julus > Julus scandinavius. The sequence continues at coordinate 59,463 of JAQGAE010000024.1, read as the reverse complement.
AGTTTATTTTGTTATCCATTGTTAAATTTTTGTATCCATTGCGAAACATGGATAAAAAATTACTGAAATATACTGTATAAGATGTTTCCTTCATTGGTACATGAAGGCCTTGGGTACTATGGGCTGCATATTTGTTTTTTATTTTTTTGTTTTCTGTAAATAAAAAATCCATAGAGCATGTCGAATTGTGGAAAATGAGTTTGCTGGCGTGTTTGTTCGTTCAATTTCGCCGGGAATCGTTTTCATTTACTCCGCTTCTATATTTATATTGCGAGCCTTAAATGGTCCTATAACGCGTTTCGCAAAAATCGATCATAACCAAAAAAAGACAAGTAACTTATTTCTATAGAAACAAAAGAAGCCATGACAGTCTGTGTAGTTGTTGCTTGAGCGAGTTTAATCTAGGAGACAAATTAATATTCTGGCTGCGTTTCTGATGGGACTGGGCTTGATGGCTACATGGCTTTTACGCCTACCAGTAATCAATGATTTTCGTGCCTTTCATTAAGAGAAATTGGAGCGAGAATATTCTTTTTTACCAAATTTACATTTAGTATTCATGGACTTTTGTCTGCAGTGCTGACGCCGCATTTGCGAGATAACCACAGCTATTCTTTTTTCTGATGTTTTGACAAAAATTTTACAGGCGGCCATCTTGGAAAATGTTCACTCCTACTTGCTTTATACATGCTCACAGAACCAGCACGACTTTACTCATCAACGATGCAGAGTCCTTGTTTCATAGCAGGACATCGTGTCATCTTGACAACCATGAGGATAATTATGCTAGTTCAGATGTTGCTCACAAGAATTTATATCGTGTTGGACATATTTTTGCATGGCAAAAAGGGTTTCTGCAAAATGCCATGAAAACGTTAAATAAATATTAATCTCTGCAGCACTTATTTGGATGCAAAACTCTTCTTGTCCAGAATAAAGATATGTGATTATCAAAGATGCACATTCTCATTATTTCGTATACAATAGAAAATATGACAATGCACATTGCCAGTCTAATGGAGAAGTCGAACATGTAATATTTATTAAAACCGCCAGTTGGAAAGCTGTGACGTCAGTTAGAAAGTTTATCACAAAAAACATCAACAAAGATGGCAGCTGGTTTAGTTGGTTATGACGTCAGCAAATGCTAGAAGTCAATAGAAGGATTGCTTGAAAAGCTAAGAAGGCAATTGTTTCTGGAAGGGCGATGACGTCAACTACGAAAGTAGGTTAAATTTAATGACGACCTACCAGCTTTTATGCGCACTTCCCGACTTATGATGGCGCCGACGCTGTTGGAGGCGACGCAGCGGTAAATCGTCGAGTGTACATCGGGTCTGTAATCTTCGGACTGAAAGGAGGGGAACACGAGGCTGCCATTGGTCGCCACTTGACGTAACCGGTCGCTGATGGGTACGGTGTTACCATCAGCTTGTAGCCATTTGATGGTCGGACGAGGCGTGCCACGGGCGCTACAGTGGACAGAGGAACCAGAAAGGCTGGAGAAATCCACGTGGTCAGCGGGCTCGTCTTCAAATACTGGACCCGCGATCTCGTATCCTAGTGGAAGAAACAGAAAAAGAAAATGTCGCGTTAATGATGAATACATAATGCAATAGCTAAACCCTTGACCATTAGCTAGATAACACGATGATGGTGGAAATGGGGTGGGAAGTGGCTCGGTGACATCGATAAGGCGGTTCACCTCATGCTGTCCTTGTTCGTTTGGCAATAGCTACTAACGACGCCGAAGAGGAATAAATTGTTATCTACTGAGGAAATCTGTGTTTAATTGGACAGCACAATTTGCATAAACTTTCTAAATGTGCTTATGGGCATGGTGGCTTTGCAAGCGCTTTGGAGGACATAATCCTTGATATGACTTGAAATGAAAATATCTTAAAAATGTCCACCGACTTCTTTGGCGTGGTAATGAAGTTTGCAAATGTGGATTTACGATGATCTGTGCGTAATTAATTTACATGTTTTCAAAGTTGATTTGCTAAGTTTTAAATCAATCAGATGTATTCTTTTGAGCAGACTGTGGCATTTATCAGCTGTGTTTAACTGCACGATTTTGCAAACCTCTTTTATCTGTTTGAAACTTGAAATGTACATCGGTTTTCGGTGGCACTATATAGTATACATTATATTGGGATATAGTAGTGTATGTTCGTTCTAAATTAACTGTATATCCTAACACCGGAGTAGTTTCAGTCTCTCGTGGAAAGCATCAGTCTGGATCTAATTGAATTCAGTTGTCATCTTCCGATCTTGCTTTACTGAACAAACATAGACCACATGAGAAACGAAATAACCAACCTAACAACCAATTTGCAGCCTGTGCGTATTTTGGCCCCTATACCTAATTTCCGAGGAAGGCAAAAGCTATTGACAGGAGACTCTGGAGCTGTTCAAAGATAATCCACTTCCGATGCAGGATAAAAAACAATATGGCTAACATGTATATGACAACAGGGAAACGAATTCGTATATGCGGTATAAGCTGATGTGATGTTTGGTAAATAGAGCACAAAAATATGCTGATGAAAATCAAATACGATGTGTGCATGCAATTTTCGTCGAATCATCATGGTTCCAATAGTCTTTCTATAGGCAGTAAGGGATATGAAAATGATGTACAGGCAGTATTTGGTATATCTTTTACGACTGTTTGAAAATGTACTTTTCATGAAGCATGCAAAGTTTAGAAAGCAAATGTTGCGATATTTCCCAATTATATAAACTAGATTGTAGAAACAAAAAGTTGCGTTTTTATTTAACCACAGATCAGGAGATTTCTTTAAAGTTGACGTGTTATTTAGTAATAGTTATACTCTCGCTATATTTCTTCATAGCTTCCTATTTGCCATTAATGATTTCAGGATGGCGAATGCCATTGGAACATGTAACATCTATAGGAGTAAAGTTGTTGATAGGAGTTTTATGCAAAATCGGTGAATCTGCTTGTACTTACTCAAATCCGATGGGGCAAAGTGTGAGGTTATAAGCACCTTAAGTTGAAAGCAGTGACATGTTGGATGACACTTGAATGTGTTAGGGAGCAGAGAGTTAATAGCAACTCTTTGTAGGAGGTGACTCTTCTAACGTGCATTTGCTGAGTGTTTGCTCAGCAGCTGAGAATTTTTGCATCGTGATAACGATTCACAGAATTGATACAGTAAAAATATTTAGATAGTATGCAGAAATTCAATTTCAATACATCTGAATTTCTGACGAAGCCCAACATTGAAAGAAGATGTTGTAAAAGAGAGCTAGGTTAAGACACTCATATTGGGCGGTTTTAAACTGTGACAATTACAATGGAGGCGTACAGTATACACTCTAATTAGAAAAGATGCTCTTGAGAGTGATATCAATTGTCGTGCAGGGTTGTAAAGTGCCCTTGCAATTAAGAAGAAATGAGCACAACTACTAATCTCGACTTTTTCACGGTGTTGATGGTAGTTCGCGGTTGTAGAAGGAAATGTTTAGAATTTTTTAAACAAGTTGTAAGTTGTTGTTTTTAGTGCAAATGGTGTCACTGGAATCCTCCTTTAACTTCCCTTACCCATATTCCCGAAAGGTGAACAACTGAACAGCAAGTGTGGATACTTAGTGCTTAGTTTTTCGCTAAGAGAATTAAAATAAAATTATGCTGGCAGCGTTTCATTGAATTAGAAGAGCATACGTAGCCTTTATGTGGCTATATGTAATGTACACGCAAAGGCTATCAGGTTCGAAAGTCAGTGATGAAGCTAACCTGTGAACAAGGGCTTATAACAAGTGCAAATGATTAAATTTATTCTGCCTTCCCTGAGCTAATTAGGTGATACAGCTGCCATTTTCCCACCGTGTATTCCGAATCCCCCTCCCTCTATTACTAAACGGATTCACTCGGGCTTTAACAATTAGCCGAGGACTTATCACGTTATCCCCAAGATTCATTATTTATCTAACTCATGATGTTCGTTTAGTGCACAGTTATTTTAGTTTTGTCAGGAATTTAGTAATAGGAACTCACACTGGGTACTGTTTTTGTCATCTCTCAAAGGATTCAGTTTAGTAAAGTTAATTACTGTTTGCGTCATGGTGTTGACCCCCCTCTCTCTTTGTTAGCTAAGGCCCCGTAATGGCCACAGTACGAATTCCTGTCTGAAAATGGCTGGCTGTAGGCCATTAGATTTTGTTGTGGATAACAACGTTGAATATTTTTGTAATGGAAAGCACAGCAAGGCAAATTTTATCGAGCGGAAATTATGATTTCATCCCATGTTATTACAGCATATGGGAATTAAAAAACGACCCTAGTAGAATTGCTTCGAGAACCTCTCGGCGTTGGGCGGTATGAAGCGACAAGTCACACGAATGCAATATTGCGAAATATTTGTACTGAAATTCCTGTCTAATTAATTTTGAAACAGACCACATAAAGATAAATTTAGAAAACTTGACAAATGTTTTTTGTAAATACTAATTCGGTTGACGTTTTGAATGTAAAATTGAGCCAGCTGTTACATTCGATTTGAGTTAACAAAGTTGCTAATGTTAGCAATGCTAACAAAAGTAAAATTCTCAAGTTTTTAAACTGTTCTATCGGTTTCCACATTCTTCTAGTCTTGTAAATCTATCTAACATTGGTTTTGTTTCAATATCTTAGAAAGTCTTCTGATATACCTTTTTTAACAATTCTTTTTTATATGTTTATGATTTAACGCAGTGCCCACCTTTTGAAGGTTCAGTTAACATTGGAACTGTAGGCCATTCCAGTTTACTGAAACAATCTTCTTCCCTCGCGTTATAATATGATAGGATGAAACTTGCGCCACATAATTCTGCGAAACATAAAATCTTCGATCATAAGAGAAAAGATTGCAGATTGAAAAATTAATGATTGCAGCAAAACCTCATACACGAAATAATGGGATGTCTATTACATAAATCGGGTTTCTCGTGAACACGACTTCAAGCTGGTTTAAGCTATGAAGTTTTAGGATTGATGTTGCAGATTGTTTACGGTCGAAACTATAGTTTTGGTACCGAAACAAAAAAAAATATTGGGAGAGAAGTATATCATCCAATAAATCAAAAAACTCATGCGATTTATAAATGTCTTCAGGTATATGGTGTTCAACTCGCCATTGGGTTTCCCAGTATGCAACTATAGCATACATGTAAGATATTACTAGATAAATAATAACACTTATTAATGTTTGTGTCATGTGCATTTTTCTGCTTAATGCATTTGAAAAATAAGGTTTGAATTTCGGTAATGCATGATTTTGGGCCCAAAATACAATGTATTTCGATATGATTGATGACAAAAAGTAACATTAGCGAAGTTGAGGACATGCCCATCCATGGGGTGTGCAAGAATGGAGGTTTTGTGGTGGTTGTTATTTCATATATCTCCCTCAAAAGATGCATCGAGAGATGTCCCGGATATCAATTTATGAGGATGAGTGCATTTCGGGCCATAGAATAATAATTTATTGTTCATCTGGTATTTGAAAAGTCCGCTAATGAAGCTTTTTCCTGCTTTGTCACGAAGATGCTGGCATTAAAGGTTGTGCCTTGAGCCATTATAGACGATGTCGTATACGATTCTCTGGGCAGGATTGCAATGGAAATCGCCAAATTAAGGTAATGTCATGATTATGCATACTTGGCATTAAAAATGATATTACTTAAAAGTGCGGTTGCCTGATGGCTATTGTTTGGCGTGCATTACCAGTGCCAAAATGACTGGGATTGCCTATTGTCCTCGCCTATCAACCCTGAATTTAATGATTACAACAGGCCACCATTAAAAATATGAAACAACGGAAAACTCGCCAACATTCAGCATAATAAAATCATTTTGGTAGACCCTGTTTCTGCATATGATGGCCTTTTTCATGCTCTACTTCCTCACCACAAATGTTAAATAATGCACAAGTATAAAAATCAACAGCATGCAACTTGCTATTTAGGTGTGGTCCATCGCTTTTAAGGTCTGTCGCGAATTATGCACGTTTCGTTCAATAAAAAAACAACTGTGTTAATAAGCATAATTTATTTGCCTAGTGAAATTTGACAAATTTTGGTACGAGCTCATAAAACAGCTCATCATGACAATCGTTGAAATGTCAGAGCGTGTACCAAAAACCATGTTGCACTATTTAGGGTTTATTGTCCGTCGATTAAGAATCTATAGAAATGTAAGTGAATCGTGATGTATTTAGAGGTCATGAAGCTTGCAGGGTTTAATAATATAACCAATATTAATTATATGTTTTATGTTGCATAAAATGTTTCCAAAGGCTCATACATGAAAGTAAGTTTAGAATGAATGCCCGAATTCACCGGTATTTTTCAACAATACCGTGTAGAGTATTGTAAAGCAACGAGGAGCACTCGTAGACTAGATTAATAAAGGAAAAAGGAATTAAAATAAGGTTTCCCCTAATGCAGATGTAAGGCTTTCCTAAATAGATATTTTTACTTTTGAAGCAACCCATTTTATATATTTTTTTAAAAATCGATATTCCTTTTATTAATATTGCATCTACAGGGGGTATTATACACATACAACAGAACACGAGATCGATAGGTGACAAGAAATCTTCATTTACAGGGTGTTTAAAATTCTAGTTTGTTGAGTTATGAACTGTACAACACAAAACTTCTGAAACACCCTGTACAAGTCAGCATGCATAATTCTGATTTAAGTAATTAATGGACAAACTAAAAGTTAGACATTTTCGTATATTTTGATTAGTTTTGCATACAATTTTTCGCTTCGATTTCCAATGTCGGTGACTTAAGACGTTTGCAAATCTGTTTAAAATCCATAGTAACGGCACTCTGGGAGATGAGGGATTTTGAATCATTGCCGTGAATTTTGATGGCGCTGCTTTCCTGGGAAGATTCACAAATATTTAATAAATCTGACAAGGAGTTAATCAATATTTTGACGGCTGTTGGGCTTGAAATTCCCTTTGTAAACCCGCTAGCTAATGATGAAAATGTCATCCATTCAAAAGGTTAGACTTTTAAATCAATTGTAGTCATGCTGAGAGTCCTTTCTGCTTTTCCTTTAAAGGGAAACATTCTTTCTACTTCATTTTATAAGCAGCATAATGAACGGTACTTTCGTATTTTATTGGTTAGTGCACACTGAATTAAAATTAAAAGTAATGAAATTGAAATTTGTGCGCGTTTTAAATTTCCTGGTAATATATATTACCTTAGAAGGTGATTTAATTTCTGCACTGGTAGGGAGTCTTTCTACAGTATATAAGCCTGTTCTTATCTTTATTTAATACATTGGATAAATTGTTTTTTATCTCTCTACGCCAGTGTTTTTCAACCTTTTTCAGCTCACGGCTCACAAAACTAGGCCTTCAATTGTCGCGGCACAGTTTGAAAAACATTAGAATTCAAGGAACCGAAGCTATCAATCCCCGGATAACATAAGGGGGAGTCGAGGGACCAAACATATAGTATAACCCAACCCCATTCCAGCTACATAAAGGGGACATTTTCGTTGCTTCATAAAACCTCGTTTCGGTATATCAGAATGTCATGACATTTTTGGACAAATACGATATTTCCACAAAGTCCCACTTTTTTGACAGCCCATTTCGCCGACACACTGACAAGATTATGACAATTGGGAGTGGGAAAAATAGGTTGTCGGCAATATTATTCAAATATGCGTACAACACAAATTAAAATGAATGTATCAGTATTCAAAATATTTTAGAATTTGGACATAGTGCGAATTTGAATTTTATACCAACACGTCGACATCTACCAGTCCTTGATGACGATGAACCAGCATTATGGATATTAAGAACATTTACTGCGATTAAGTATTACCGCTAAGTTTTATGGGTGCATTATCAATTCATGTCTACTTAACGTTTGAGTGAAGAAAAAAAATATTGGAAGTAATTTTCAAAGTAATACACAATATATTTTTTATTTTATTGAAGGGGGAAAGCTATTTTTTCGTTGGCACGGAATATCGCCTATTCATTTCTACTAAATAAAAGGGTGGCAACGTTCTAGACCGTGTTAATGTTCCCTATTTAATTAAATGTGATCCGAATTTATGATGGTAGCACGATCACACTGCATTTCAACCATCTTCGCTTTTTCCGAGATTTCTTCCGGCATTCATAAATTATAAAGAAATTGAAGAGGGCAGACTCAAGTTATGAAAAGCTGCAATTTGACGGAATTATTATATTAGCAATTTGTGATGTTTTAATTAAACCATAAATTCTCATTCAATTTATATAACGATGAAGATCTAATAAAATCGTTATTAAAAATGACGGGAATAGATTACCTGATAAACTTATAAAGCGATGTTTCTTGTGATTAGATAAAACCGAAATTATTTTATTGAGCAAGAGGATTTTCAAGATTTACCGAGATTTTTATCCTACGTTCATGGTTTCTATGCTTTTAAATAGAAACCATATTTTCAAGTTAACTTTGAATGGAATTGAAGATTTAATTCCAAGAAGTGCTTTTGTACTAAATCAATATGTTCTTTCTGCACTCTAGCGAATTTCCCAGCATATATTTATTTTTGCATTTTGTAAATTTAAGCAAGACAAAACGTTTTTGTTGTTTTAACCTTTTATTTATATTAAACACAATATTTAATATTATAACGAGGGTATTGTCAACAAATACTTCTGTAGAGTGAATGTCGAAACGAAAATATTTTGTTTTGGATTTTATATGAATTTAGCTTATCAGCAAAATTCCTCATTCAGAACACACTATATGAAGAAGAAAAAATAATATCTTGAAAACATTTTTATTGCTATGCATTTTAAACGAATCTATATCAGTTTGCAATGTTACTCGCGTAATTCTTAGATCAAAAACTGCATAAAGATTAAGGCTTGTATATAAATAAGCTTATCTGACAAAGTATATTTTCTATGAAAAAGCGCAGCGGAACATATTGAAAGACTACCGTGGAAATGTATTTCATTGCTTTTTCATGAGAATTTATACTTAAGAAAAATATGTATACACACCAACGCTTTTTTTCGATTCTCTGATCCTCTGCAGAAAAATTGTAACAGATACTGCATTGTGAAATGTTGTTTTTTCAACTATTTTAAATAATCTGTGATTAATAATACACTATATTCGAAATAACGTTACTTTACAGAGATTATGCAGGGTATAAATAATAAAACAAAGTGTGCCATAAATGTATTAGTGTGCATTCCATGTATTATGAAAGGCAATGGTAAATGTATATCGAGATATAATTATAGTTGTGAGGAACATTTTTTGACGTTTTTTCTGTCTGGGTGCCTGTGCTTCTAAGCATTATTTATTGAATTTTGGGAAGAATCGTGCTGATTCCCTGCAACGTGGTTTTTAAGTTCTTTTTTTTTTCTTTCACCGAAATTATCCAGGGGTTTCTCTTTCTTAAGCTGTTTAGTATTTCTCGAAAGTCTGTTGAGATCCGAGTTGACAGCTTAACTTTCCAGATTAAGCTCTTCTAGCTTTGTAGATCTGTAGAGGAAATGCTAACCGAGTTAAAGGAGGACTCCTGTCCAATTTTCTTCTTTTTATTTTGTTCAACTTTGACGGTTTCATAATCAGTTTTACTGAGAAAACTCGATTCACAACAGCGGTAGACTGCTTTTTTTATTGCTTATTTCGTTTTGCTCCTCTTTCAACAATCCCTAAAGTCCACTAGATCTCAAATCCACGGATTGAAGGAGGCCCTACAACTGGATCTCATTTATCTAATGCTGACGTAATAGTTTTTCAAATATATTTTTTCCATCTTTTCATGACAAAAGTGAGCGTTTTATGCTATTGACAGCCATTTTTTTCAAGAGGGATATACATGACAATGAATATTATGAAATTCAATAAATATATAAAACTCCGATTAACTTTTTTTCTGGGAGAGATGTGCCCATCAAACGGTAGGTGGTAAAACCCTTAAAATTCTTGAGAATACTGTAGGAACTATAAGGGGAAATCTTGGGGAAGCTTATTGATGACTGTTTGGATTTCACAATAGCAAATTACACATCAAGACGGGCCGTAATTTTCTTAGATAAAAAACCTTCCTTAACCTTTACAATTACAAACTAGGTTGCACGTAAACAGGTTTTTAAAGTTTCTGAAAGGTCCATGCTCCATACTTTTTTTTTTTTTTTAAAGAAAAGGTTATTGTGTTTCCGCAACAAAAGTATGGCCTTGATGCGTTTGCGTTTTTTGTATATGCAGTAAACTTGAGCTATTGTAGTCGTTTTGTAGAAATCAATCCAATATCTCTAAATTGTACGTGAATAATGGGGAGAATTGGAAAACAGTCCCCAAAATAGGTTATCAGCAGACTCTTTGTATTTCCGATATTTATTGTTTAGCTCATTGAAAAAACGAATTGGAAAACCTGAAACTGACAGAAAAATTTAAGTATACCGTGTGTGTATATATATGTTGTTGTTAAATGCTTGGAGGGTTTGCGGGCCTGCTGTCACAAAATCGATATGAAATTGCATTGCCTGTTGGCCTGTAGCCCGAAATTCATCGAAAGACCATCGTATAGAGTGCAAGGGTGGAAAACTCCTTTTAATCTTTGAAGGGGATGTGCAAATTACTCCTTAATAAGAGATCATTACAGCACTTCTATGTTGTAGACAGGTGCATAGCAATTTATGATCTGCGATTCGTATTTTTTTGATTTAATATCGGTTTCTCATCAAGTTTCAAGCAACAACTTCGGTGTTTGCGATCCAATGTTCACTTAGGTGCAGGCCTACATTTATAAATGTTTGATTTTTTTCCCTCATTTATGGTTGTGAAGAAAAAAGGAAGGAAACGTGAGATGTTTTCGTATTCTGTGCCTTATGATTAGGTACAGGCACAGCTTTGCTGTTAAATATACATCGAGTGTTTTCAACTTCAGCGTTTAAGATGAAGTGCAAGAGTTGCATTCTGATGATGAAAAAACTGTTTTTGTGCTAAGTATACGCTCGAATACGTGACCCATTATACAATAAGAAATATCTGAATGTTTCATATATATATATATGCTCACGCAAATATAAATGCAATCACAGTTATAATAACCACTTCGAAATGGTTATATCTGATGGTGTGTTGGAAGATATAATACATGCTTATGAGATATCATTTTCCAATGGTTCTCATTATGATAACGTGCATAATGTGTACATGAAATTTTTGGTCTATGAATACTTATCAACTTCCGTGTGCGGTCAGTCTTGATGTAGATAGTCTTGACATATCATTTTTCTAACCAATTATTACTTATTTTGATTTGAAATATATGAGAAATATATGAGATATAAAACTGGTATAGACGAAGCATACAAGTTTTCTGTGATTGAAGTATGGACAGGTACGCAATATTGGACAATATAAAAATAGATTCTGTGTTGAATAATTTAGATGTGGAATCGATGATGAGGCTGACATGTTTGGATATGTAGTGTGTGTTTTTTTAACGGAGCGGCGATGTTGCAAAGTAAACAATTATGTAATCAGGCCATCTGTTACTACTGAAGATGATGGCCATTGATGGTCGTTATTGATATATATTTCAGTATTCTAGTTAGCTATGATTATCAACAAGTTGATTTTCTGGCAAACATGGATTATTGGCGAGTGTTAAAATGAAACGGTTCTGATCGAAGACACATTTTTCTCGAAGTAATTTCGTACGTAGCGAGTATTTGTATTTGAAAGTGCCATTTTTTTTTCTTTAAGTTTTCTACCGTTTGAACGACTAAAACGTCTTGCCATAAAGCCCAGAAATTATATCGGAAGCACTAAAAAATTTAGCGAAAATGTGCAGTACTCGCCTGTGGGAGCCCGACTATAAAATGGACTAGCGTAAACCGTTTTCGTGATATATATATAGGGCCCTATAAAGAATTTTCTAAATGTTTTCTCTCTCCCCTTGGCATTTATCGACTAAAGATGGTCCTGGAGATTATGTTGGCAAACGACAACGTTTAAGCGCTGTTTATTGTGAGTCCACTGAGTTAGTGTGAAAATTATAGCGACCAAGCAACTACTGTAACATCTCTCTTCTTCCCTCACACACAGAGTACGTTGGAAGCCAAACTGAAATTGCACGTTTTGAATGCATTAGATTAGACTTTCAAGATGAGCAATTATATACGTCTTGGTCTTTTCACGCATTCGAATATGAGGAAAAGGGCTTTTGCGAATCTACAAAGCGAGTGCTTGCAAAATGTGCTTTCCATGCTGCTGTAATTCAGCATTAAGGTGCGAGTCTTAGGCTGCATGGGTTTCGGGATTTTTGTTGCCACTCAAAATGGACGTATTTACATTTAAATGCCTGGCGAAGTTTATCTTAGATACACAAGATGCTTTTTTCAGCATGAAACCCTTTTTTCGTTTCTTAACAAGTACTCTCCAAATATCTTTGTTAACTTTCAAAAGTTTTTATTTTTTTGCTTATACATAACTTTGCCAGTTTTGTACATATACTAAAGTTGGACTTGCCTTTTTCAAGCAGCTACTAAAGTAAAGGTGGAGAATTTCAATAATTCACTTTAAATACTAAACACATACATGAAATTTGAGTTCAGAATCTATTTTTCTCATTTGTATTCCAAAGTTGCAGAAATTTTAATCAAATTACGTATGTTTACAAAATGGATGAGGTTTTTCCAGTAATGAAAACTGGAAGTATGTTTAAACGTAATTTTTCACGATTCATACTTGAAAGTAGATGAACACCATCCACATTATTTTCGGAAGCCAATTTACAAATCTGGCGCAATTTCTGAACACGCTGCTTATTAACGCTTTCGTAATTAGACTTTAATCCCAGCAACTTTAACGCCATATTTAGGCTTATGGACTCTTAAAGATCAAATTGCCTGTAATCCGAAAACATGTTTACGAAAAGGCACCTACCTACGTAGGCCTATAGTTAAGCCTTCCAAACTTTAATCTTACTTTCGCGTTTTGGCATTATAAATAGCGCGGCATATATGCCATTTACATACTTAATATGTGCGCGTCATAAGATTAAGTGGCACTCTTGCAACACCCGTGTGCGACTTAATTTCATCACACAACTGCTGTTTGGCGTAATTAATAGAAGTGGTTGCACCCTAAAAGCATTTGTGATGAAGCTAAAACACAAGTTAGAACGGAACTAAGAAGTCACGCGACGGAAATTCAATTGTAAAACATGAGAAACAAAACGAAGAAATGGACCGTGACTCGAAGATTTATGAGCGACCCCTGATGCGCCTGGGTAGCACTAACACTTATAGCTTAGTTGTAATGTACGGTTCTTAGGGAATTATGAGACACCCAAAGCGCCCTTGTTGGCAGCAAACACTCATAGTTTACGTGTAATGCTCGACTCTTGCAGAGTTATGAACGAAGTAAAGCGCCCCCTGGTGACATCAAACACGCCTAGCTTAGGAGTAATGTGCGGTTGCCTAACCTATGCAAATTTAATGTTTGTCTGAATTACTTTTTTAACTTTATGTTCTTGGGAAACTTTTAACGGCAGTGGCAGCTGATTGACAATGCTAATGTGCTTAATTTATTACCTAATGATCAATTGCAATAATTATAAGAGATGGGTGAGCTAATCACATTTTGTTTCAATCGGCTATTAATGCAAGTACGTGGAATGGAAAATCATTTCCAATGGCCCAATCTTGGTGTCAAATTTCCATTTTAGTATAGCTTCAAATGCTGAACATTAACCGTAAAAGCCTCTATCAATTAGTTTTTGATAATCGAGGTTTTTATCCTCGAATTTTCTGTTATAGTTTCCAATTCTCGATAATAAATAACAACAATAATAAAATTATTATTAAATGAAACATGATTATGCAGTGTCAATAGCGTTGATCATTTCTATACCCTGGTAATATTACTGCCAGTATAACTTTCTACTGTATGCTACAGTTAAATTTTGAATTACTGTGAACACTTTACATAATTGTTATGTTTGCAAATGCATGCGATGGCAGTCTAAAATGTATTTCAAACCGACGTTTTAATGTAGTTTGCGATTCAATTTAGGTTGCATTTAGCAGATTAAGCTCGTCTTTTGGGAACTGTTAATTGGGACCTGATATTTATTGTATGTTGCAACGTATTTTCGGAATCATTTAATAGCGACGCTTTAGTAACGCATTGCACAGTTAATTGAATTCAACTCATTTAAGTTTCTGAATGAGATTAGCCTTATTATTTCAATTCTAATTAGAGGCACTGTAAACGAGTTCTTCACATCAACTCACCCTGTATATGAACATAAAACTATTGTTTGCTTTAGCACCGTTATTGAAGAATGCAGAATACAATTTATATTCTGAATTTTTTAGTTTTTTGTTTTGCGTGGGCAGAGTCAATAAAATGTTGAATATTTGGCCAAAGAAAAATTGACCATATTTTTTTCTGGCTTAGTGTGACGACCGAGGCTATCTCTGTAAGCCTATACGTTTCCTACTTTGGTCCATAGTTGTATAATGTATGGGCCTTACTATCCAGATTTATGACCGCATTTCATTTTAAAATTGTTTATTTCGGGGATAAGAAGCGAACCAATGAATATACACTCACTCAGCTGTTTCATAGATTAATGGCAATATATATATTTCTTTTCCTATGCACTCGATAAGCCTATAGTGTATAGGGGTTTCCCGTATTGCACAGAGAAGCAAGTCCTATATATGATATGCTTGGAAAGATGCGGATTAGTTCGGGCCGTTTTTGATCGACTTTCTGCTTCTGCTGTTTGATGACAAACAATGAAAATAACAGTTTTTATTGTCTACATAAAATTTTTTTCCAACGGTCTTTTATTATTGGAAAACAAGAATTGTTCGTGGCTTTGGTTTTCCCATGAAAACCGTCTCCCAATGCCCACTTTGGGGACTCTGGGCTTCCATAAATGCAACCATTCATCGAAGGTGTATCATTTTTATATGAAAACACTGAAATCCTAGCAATGTCAGTATACGTGTTGATGTCCAACACAAAACCGCGATGCTATTGTTTTTTGTCTAACATGCATCGGTCGAGTTGCCAAGTTTTGAAACAAGATATATATATATAACCAATGAAAATATCTCCAAAATGCACTTTGCTGATTTAGTCCTACTTAGCTTTGAGAATTGCCTTTTATATGCAGGGTGTCGCGCTACATTGTTTGGAATGAAATAAGAAATGAGGATAGATGTACACAATGTTATACAGTAAATTCCAAATGTGTAAATAAAGCAATTTTGGGAACGTCTTAGTGCTTAAAGATGTGCTTCATATTTTTGTCAAACATTTTGGTTTACTTGACACTGTAGACATCATTGAAAGACATTTGCCAAGTTTAAAGTTTAAACAATCAGATTTGTTTTTTGTTGTTGTTGTAGTGTCGTGAGTTGTTTTCAGTTCGTTCTATTTCGAAGACTACTTAAGAGGATTTTTTTTTATCTTAGATGTATTTTAAAATATCCTGGGCTATTTTTAATAAGATTGACGCGTTTGTCCCAACCTGTACACTGTTCAACTGGTATTCGTGTAGTAATGAAAGTAAAACAGAGGACCGTCGTATAGCCTTATTGGACAACAAACAGCCATAACCCATTTCCGTTGTGTTCATGCTATTGATTAAAGCTGCGATGAAAGGACAGGGTTTTGACAAGCTCACGTGCACTCCTGGCTTCCTGTTCCAAGAATCACATTACTCGCTATCACAAAAACTCTTTTAATGGCTTGTAAGCAATTTCTGACATGGTTTTGAATCGCTTTTTCTTCTACTCCCAACCAATAATTATTACCGTGGCACAACAAGCGCCATTACTTTTGAAAAAAAGTTGAACAGGGGCTCGAAAAAATAAAACATTTTATGCTAAAATCGATATCGATTAGAACTTCTTAGCAGGCTGCTATAGCGAAAATATTTTCTTACGAAGAGGATCATAGCCATGCTTGATTGCAGTTTAAGGAAAACGAAATTACACGAGGGAATAAATCGTAAATGCGCATGTCTAAAGCGAACTTATACCCGCTCTCGATGCTCGTACTTAACCCATGCAGCAACGCCTTTTGTGTGCTTTATGGTTGTTACTGCCATCTTGAATTTTGCAATCTTATATCCTATAAAAAGGTGCCAAAATTGGTGTAAACGCTCGTGTTACTCGCATGAAACACCTTCGTAGACGGAGTTTCAAAATCCTTTTCATGCCGAATGCTTTTTGTTTCCTTACTTCTTATGGACAGAAGGTGCGTTTCTTCCAATTTAAAATGCAATTGCGGCGAAACACAT
This sequence comes from Julus scandinavius, assembly GCA_034696685.1. NCBI lineage: Eukaryota > Metazoa > Arthropoda > Diplopoda > Julida > Julidae > Julus > Julus scandinavius. Next base: position 43,136 of record JAQGAE010000024.1, on the reverse strand, counting down.
CTGCTTAACAGGTGGCGCCATGAACACAGTGACAAATTGAAATCTGATTTAAAACATAAATAAAACTCGTTGGAAAACAAAGGGAAATGAAACCGTCGTGGCTTCGAATCTAATAACTTTAAGGCGCTCGTAAAAACGATGCCTGTAGTGTTCAAAGTTCGAAAACAGTCCTCTTATAAATATGGAATAAAAGAGATTTGTTTCATGAAAGGAAAACACATTTCAATCGTTGATAAAATTACCATTTCTTTTAGCCAATATCAAGATGTATTCCATATCCTTTTCTAAAATAATAAATATACACTTAATATTATTACTGTTGATGCATAAAGTAGTACATATCAAAGTAAGCAGCTATTATAGAGTTAGATCTAATTTTATTTATAGGAGCTAAGGTTTTATTAGAAGTGCATAATTATATATAGTTGCCTTCGTAAAAGTATAATTAACACAAGGCGACATAGTTACAATTAATATTAACCACATTGAAAATGTAGACTCCGCCTCCCCAATTCCAATATATCAATGCAAAGTTGTCGCCGTTCTTTGTATCATATTCATCTTAATTTGTGCATTTTGTTGACGAAAATCAATTTTGATTTGTCATGCACACAGTTGTTGAACTGTATGGCATGGCATGTTTGCCTCAATTACTTAACGTTATTTTTATCTCTTCGCCTGATACGCGTCAGTGGCACACGTACGAATCAATTAATTTGCTCAATTTTGTTTATATATTTATCTTCGTGCTGGCTTTTCGTGTGCCAATTCCGTGAACTAACCATTCGCCGAGAAAACAACAAAAACGAGGGAATCGATAGCTATATTTCAATGATAATTACTCGTAATCTCGTTGTAGGCGCGTTAAACTCTCGGATATATCGGACCATTTTATTTATTGATTAATGGCACAAGCGAGTTAGGCTCGAAAGGTTTGTCGACGAAGCACTTTTTGCAATAAATGAAAGTGCAGTCCGCCAATGCATACTGTAGATCTCAGCGAAATTGTCAGAGTTGGCACATCGACTACGGATCCATACACATTTTGAAATACTCGAAAAACTACTAGCTATAGCTATACTTAGCCACGCGAGCTTTCAAGCTTGCCGAACATAAATCTTGGCGTTTTGCTATTATTATATAACGAGCCATTGGCCCTTGAATGCGGGCAATCACGCATAGCCAAGCAAATCCGCCGACTTGACAGGAATAAGCAATAAGCAAAGAAAGGTTGTTCATCATTTCGATAGGGGGGAAAAGCTGCGTTACATGTTCTAAACGTTTTAGTATGTTTTCAAACAAGAGTGAGCCGGCTGATCGATTGCTGTTTCACGGAATTTCAAATATTTGACTAAAGCGTCTTGCCATTCGAGGATGCATTTACTGGCCGAGTGATTTATCGTAAACATATGCACGGAAATTGCTAAGCAATTTGTAGCTCAGTGGGAGTCTATAATAAGGTGTATAGGATCAACGTGGGGAGGAATAAAGTGGTTGCCTTACAATTGCCCCTCAACGTTAAAGCAAATCACGCAAAGTGAATCGTGTTGACTTAAAACTATTCCTTACAATTTGTTTAAAAGTTTGTAGTAGAGCAATTGCTAGTGCAAGATATAGTCTAAGGATAGTTGTTGACTCTGTTCTGTAACCATGTCATTATTTGTATACGCATATGTAATGCTCCTCTTTAAGAAAGATTTTTTTTAATTCGTCATTTTAATGATTTTTAATGTTCATTAAGAGCATCTCTTTAGCTTCGAGGATCTCATCGACAGGGCCGTGTCAGCTTTATAGTACAAGTCACAATTTTGATGGAGAATTCATTTTTTTATTTTGCAGGCATACACGCAATTAAGTGTGATAGATTAGGGCTGCAAAAAATAATAAATCGATAGCGAAAATTCCAAGCTCCAGATGATAGGATTTTTTTTACCATGGTACTCTAGCTTCAAGTACATATGGCCGAATTATCCCCATTCGCTTTTTCTTAACAATTTCTCTAGCATTAATAATCGTTGATATTCACCAGCTCTCTGTTTGACAAATGGCTTATTTATATCTTTTTTTGTTTTTCAAAATGAAATATTTCATCTCAATGATTACGAAAAAAGACGATGCCGATGCTATTTTTCATTTGTCAAATATTTATTTATACAGCTGCATATAAGGATCGGCAGAACGATTTATTTCATTCATGGTATTTATTGCGAATTAAAAATTTAATTTAATGTCAACATTGATGAAAAGACAATGTTGTTTGCAGAGAAATTTCAATTACTTACCTGCCAGCAAAACTTAAATATTGAAGTCAATTTAAAGCTGCCTATCAGAAATAGTAAATATATTGTTACCATGCTCTACCATTCTTTTAAACATACGTATGTCAACAATTTTGGGTGCTTATTTTCTTGTATCCAATATTCTGATATAGCCTTCTGATGAATTCATATTACCCAGACATCATACATGTATTAGCACGTGGCTGAATATTAACAACTCTGACTACTAAATGCCGTGAGGGCAGACAGTAAACGCACAACCCAATCGTTTTCCAGACGTTGGTTGACCCCACATTAAATTCGTAATGGCCATTTGTCATTACCAGACATATAAACACCATTTTCTGTAATTAGCGTTTAATGAATTATGTATCAATGTCGCGCTGCCGTAGATGCACGGGCATTGTGTGCAATTCAACTTTATGGACCATTTCTGAGTATTTTATCAGTCAGGTTGCAATATCCGCCAAGTACTCTGGAGATTTGATGATATATGGGCGTGGCGGTACGCTCCATATGCACTGTAGCGATAATGAACGTTTTTCAGACTATGCCGATAGGGCAATCAACTCTAGGGATGATATCGCGCGAAATCCCATTTTTTTTCGATTTCAAGGTGAAGCCCCCTACCGTCGGAATATTTGTATTGAGAACAATTTAGGCCCACACCACTTCTATATACCGAATTGGGATTGAAGTATGATATAAAAGTACAACATTCTCCCACTAGCGTTTCTCTGTCTGACGATATAGATGACAGACAAAGAGTAAATGTTTTCTTAGGAAAACTTTTGCAAATTGAATTAATCTGAGAGATATTTCTCCATGTCTGTTGCTAATATATCTCGAGACGAAATTCGATGTGGTCAGCTGATAACACAAGTTTTATCTACAAGAAACACAAGGACATCGCCACCACAATCATGCTATGTGGTCCATATAACGCGCTGGCAACCACCATACACTACGAGTCATTTCCATTTAAGATTTATGATTTCCATCCTTTGGATTTTAATTAACTTTGCTTATCCATCCTTTGTCTTCCTCTACGACATAAATTCCATTCATCACGAGGACATTTTGATGAAAAATTAGCAACGTTGCACAACTCGTAATCTCGGTATTTACGGTTATTAAAGCAAAAGTCACTCACTTTTGATGTTGAAAACAGGTTCACTGGATTCCCCGATATATTACTACGTGTTTTTCAAATTCACTGTGGTTTTCTTAACTCTAAACGACCCGATAACGCCACCCTGACGAGTTTAAGCTGCTGTAAGCGAAAATCCCATTGTGTCTGTCTGTGTGCTCTTTCATTTGGCTTCCGGTTTTACTCTCTTATTTCTTGCTAAAGTTTCCCTAGACCAAAGGTCCGCTTGAATCCCTGCTGTTACGTGGTCATTTATTACAAAGTGTTGAATGACGTTGCCACAAAGAGGTTGACCCAACGCTTTTTATTTGCTACCGATTTCACCTCCATTTGCATAATGCATCCCCTGGGGATTGTACAGGGTGATCGGATTGATTAAAAGGGGTTTACAGCACATAGTTGCATGTGAACATGTTAGTTTTGCTTGAATCTTCTACAGTTTAGTTTGAAAGATTAGCAGCAAAATATTGTTAAAATAACTACTTTCAAGGATAGTGTTTTTTTATATCAAACGTGGTTCATTTTAGCGGTTGTACGGTTTCTTCCCTTAATGTTTTTTCTTGTAATTAAATTTATCATTTGACTTGGTTTTATGCGAAACTTTAGCTTTGCATGGAAGCCACCAAATAAATTTATAATGAAACTGCTCTAATATCTAATGCTATAAAATCTCTGGCTGATCATTATGTTCACTCTCCAATCATAACGTTGTCGTGTTTCCCCTCAAGAACCGTATAGACACATCCACACACACAGTGGCAACTAAATATTGCATTATTATTTACGGCGTTTGGCGCATACGGATATAGTGCTCAGGAAATTGTTATTATCGTCAATTTCTGAAACTTTGGTGTATTTTTCCAGCGCAAATGGATGCTTTAATATAAACTAACGACAACGATTCCTGACTCTTCCCGATGCAATATGCACTGCAGATAGCATGGCTAACTCAATATTTTGATAATAGTAAATTTTCATTTCGCTATTTTCCAAAGCATCGTTGTCAAGAAATGTATTTTAAAAATTAATGTTATGCATAGTGCAATGTCGGAGGATTAGTGCATGTGTTCTAAGCATATTGTGTTGTTATCCATGCAATATTATTTATTTACATAAATTGAAGCCTCCAAACTAGCTTTGGGTATCGTGAAACTAAACGTGTAGTCAAGCATATCATTCTATTATTATAGTAATCTTCAATGCTAAGTAAACATTATAGATTATTAAAGCTAGCCTTAGGGCAAATCACTTTGGAGCACGTTAAGAATCAATATAATACTCATGATTACGACAAAGTGGCAAAAACTGACGTTCAAGCGCCATAACAATTTTTTTTTTCTAAACCATAGCAACGTGTTTCCGTGTTGTGATGCAACGCAAACTCATAATGGTAATTAATTAGATGATTCTGTCAAAAATAGTTAATACGCGAAAATGTCAGCCTTTTTTTTTTCGTCATACCAAAGCTTATGCTCGTGAAGTGTTTATTGAAAGTCTATATGAATATATATAGTAAGGTTCAGTGTTTTACTGTCACATAGCCTATCGTCCCTTCTGACCACTTGGATCTTCCAAGCTGTCGATTCCTCTTCAGATGAAGAGCGTTGTTGTCACATGACAAGTAAGGACGTGGACACTGGCCGATAGAACCGAATCGTTTTCAACCATCAGAACCAAACACTGACCACTGATGTCCACGCTTTTTTTCTTGGTAACGCATGATTGATTTTTAAGGCTGCTATTGAATCTTCAGCCACTATTTCCCCCCTCTCCTCTCCATTGTTGCAGTGTCACCTTTATCTCTTCAGCGTTACCCTGACATCATTTGAGCAAACAGTATTGGGGAACGTGTATTTCTGTATGTTTTTTTTGTACTGGTTTTTTTTTTCGACAGTATCTCTGAAGGAGTGAGCCAAACAAGTTAGCATGTAGGCCGCGAGTACGCTGTCGTGGAATCATTAAAAATAATTGATTTCCTTTAAAGTAAATCTCGTGTGCGTGGGGCTGATGCTGATTATTGCCACCAGTGGGGCTCTCTAAACAACTTCGGTTTGCAGATTTCGCTAATCCTGTATCTCATCACTTTGCTAAGTGCGAGCTCGTGATGATGTTGATCCTAAAAGATAATTAATATCTGGCTCTTTATCACCGAAGTTGCAGAAAAATAAAAAAAAAACTATCCTATTGGGCTTTAAACAATAAGGCCTCAACAGAAGGACGAGTCGATTACTGTATCTACTTTAAGGTCTTTCATACTGGACGATATTGTCGTAGAAACGGTTCATGAAATGTTCATTGCAATCGTATCTTTGATGACCATTATAGTATGCAATAAAACGGGTTGTCATTTAAAGACGTATTAATAGAGGTCCTTGAAATTCAATTTCCAGCTCATGCAAGTGCAATCTTGACAGCCCCAACCGATGAATGAAAAATGTTTAATATTAAAGTTGAAGTAGGCGGTGCAATAACCTAAAAAAATCGATTTTAACGTTTATTCTCATAAATTGTATTCTTAATGTAAATGATCTGTCTTGAAATGTGGAGCTATGTATGTATTTCAATATATGTTTATAGAAAAAAATGTTTAATATAAAGGTTGCAATTTATTCATATATTCCTCTAGGTTTGTTAATGTAGAAAAATGCTATCAATTGAATTGCATATTGAAGTGTTTGATTCAGGAATTTTTTTAATATAATATTTTTTGCGGTTTGTATGAAATGCATTCTGAATAATACATTTGTTCACAAACTTTCGAAATTGTGGGTATTGTTGGCTTAAACGTCAAGTAATCTGTATATCCTCTAAAAAGATAAATGGCAAAATCTCCTGATGAGGGATAGTTTTTTGTTAGTATCTAGAGCACGTCCTTAGGTGCTGTCCTGTATATGTAAACACAGCTTTTGTTCGCAGTGATTTAGAAGTTCCCAAACCCGTCACGGTTTCAATGACATGAATGGTACTCAAGAAGCATCTAATCCTAACTAACATCCTCTCTGGCATGTCCTAGCAAACCTAATACCTTATATCGCCCATTAGGCATCATTGAAAGACGTTAGTTGCATGCATCATCGTTTTAGCATTACTGAAAGTAGCTAAGCTTAAGTTTATTTTGATTTGCTAATGCCAGTAAGTTCATCAGACGTTGGTATTTCCCCTTACATGCCCTTAAAAGCGGTTGTATGATCGTTTATGTGAAATATACTTTTAATGGTTATTATTCCAGATAGCTTGTTCCGTGTAAAATGCAACATTTTGTTTTAATATTGTGGGTCATTGTCATCTGCTAAGCTGTAAATCCTCTGTAATCTGTGACTAGACAAATTGAAATTTTACAGAAAGAAGCATTATATTTAAAAACTTAAAATTTCATATTTGTTGTCTAATAATATCAACTGATAGTGACATTTCATATACACTATATTATTCAAACAGTTTTTGTTATTCAACTTGATTTTGTTGCTTAATACCTGTAGTACACGTTAAAGTTCCTAATCTCCTTTAATTTAAATCTCACGAACTCAGTTAAAAATACCCCAACCTTAAACAAATTTGTCTTTCAGTAAACCATAAAATGTTGAGGGGGCAGAATACACTTATACTTTTATGTGTTGCAATAAACTGATGTAAGCTAATCAAATTGATAATAGAATGTAAAGAATCTAGGGAGTGTTTTTAAGTTGATTTGATTAAACCGTCACAGACGCGAACAAAACATTTTCTCTAAGATGTGTATCCAAAAAGTTAACCTTTTGCCATCATTGCAGACTTAATTTTCTTGGCATCCTGTTAATGCAAGACACAATTATACGACGCTCCAAAAACTTTGGAAACCTTGCTCATTATCATAATTGAGGTCGTTTTCAATTTCTGTTATGTTGCCTTGTGTCGCAAACAGTCTGGAGGCGGTTAATTGTGGTGCTTTCAAAGTGTTATGGTGTCTAAATTATCACATTGTGGCTAAACATACCTAATTCAATGACCACACAATCTGCCAAACTCTTTTGTAAAATTGCTGTGAATGTATTCTTTGAAAGGGAGAGTTGATCAAATTCTCTGATTTTGATTGCTGGCCTCATAACTGCTCAACTTGGTAATCAGCATTGTATTTTAATGGTAATGCAGATGTACTTCTCCAAGATGCAATATACATTTATATTATTAATATTGTACATCTATAAAATGGTAACCGCAAATATTTTTAATAGTGATATTTAGTGAAGTAATATCAAAATTGCATTTTTGTGTTTCAAGTGTTTTTTGCATTATTCTATAATCACATAGTTATTGTTTTCCCTTGAAATTACACTTAATTTCGTACTTATTATGAATGCAGTATGACTGGAAACAATATTTCATACTCATCTATCAACTTATAAAGTATATTTTCCAGCAACTTGGCATATGATCCGTTTTATGGATGGCCCTCAGACGTGATATTCAAGATTGAAATGGTTTTTCTCATGTCCACTAGTCTGCGCATAAACGCGGCGCATCTCTTTGACCCACATTACATTTGAAAATCCATATATGATGAGATTTTTTAAAGGTTCCTTCATGGTAAAAAATACCATCGTAAAAGTTGGATTCTGCTCCATTTTACTATAAATGACACTTAACAGTGATAAGAAAAATTGTAATAAAACTGGTAAAGTGGATTCGTCATTTTTTTTCTATCTTTCTCTTCAAAAAATGTCATCTATGGGATCTCATATTTGTGAGTTGGAATGTTTTTATGTCGCCAAAGAGTTTCAACTGCCGTTAATATCTCCAGTTCTGGCAGATGCATTCGTTTATATATGAGAGGTGACGTTGGTCCTTATCATTCAAAATTGCACCATGATGTAATGCGTTAGCCCAAATGTAGGACAGATTGAAACGCGACCCTACAGTACCCTTTCCTCCAATGGCAATTCATGGAATTTTTGCAGTCATATGTTTCACAATGTATTACTGCAATATACAGTGCGTCATAGCCGATGCATTCTGTTACAATGTACATGAACATTGAAATCACAAACTATTTCAAGGCTCATATGCTTTTATTGCTCAATGTATTGAGCTCAGTTTTATTTAAGTTCAGATTTGAAATTTATACAAAAGTATCGAACATTGAATCAAAATGGAAATTATTTAAAGTGTCTTTTGTTTTTCTTCTTAGTAATGGTCAAAAGAGCTGTGCAAATGTATAAGTGTCTAGAAACGAAAACAACTTAAGACAACATTAAGTATTTAGTGAGAAAAGAGGAAAATTAAAACATTGCTTTTCAGAAACTTTGTAAACACCTTTTAAAACGAATGAGAACGGAGGCGTAATCCACGTTGTGCATTTTAAATGACTGCAATTTGCAAGAATTGAACGATTTTTTACACATTCCTAGTTAAATTTCCGAAACAAAGACTTCATTTGTGTTTTAGTTTCCAGGGTTACCGCGCACAAAAGTGTAGGTCTAACAATGATCAATATCGTTAAGACCTTAATGTACAGCCTCCAACATTACTTTTGTCTAACGCAAAAAAAGGTGTATCTAATGGGAAATATAATGCGTTATGAATGCCAGACATCGTTTATTACAAAAAAACAATTATTTTCTAATGAGAAGGCGCCATTAAATAAATTACGAAAAGAGCAAAAAGTGTCTACTCGTAGCCAATTGTGATGAGGATCTAAATCTTTTAGCTGTCTGTTGAGTAACCTGAAGCTAAACGTACCTAATTATTGCTAAATTAAGGTGCTTTTGTTCGAAGAGATCAAAATAACTGAAATGTTGGCCTACATGCTCTAAGAAAATATTTGTTTTGGCAAGTTCTTTGTATAGTATCTAACATGGTTAGCTTCAGATACAGCTGAAACTCTCGTTAAAATCGCGTGTAACAATAATTGGAAGTATAATGAGGAGAAAAATGCCTGTTAACTGTATTTCACTTTGAAAAGGCTGAACATGATGAAATGTAAGCAGCGCATACCTATTTCCGATATTAGGAGTTTTAAGTTTACTTTATGAAAATAAGGATGAGCAAATAGTCTTTAATTAGCGGCTTATTTGCTGAATTGCATTACATTCGCACCGCTGGGCATCCCATTTGCGTTTCATATACGGTATCTATAGGAGCATCTTCGTTAACCTTTGAGGAAATTATTTGGTAATTTTTAATGGCAAAAGCAAGACGAAGTCTGTCAGATGCATGCTAATTTTCTTTCGTACGCGTATTTAATTAGGCAAATCTTACTGACTAAACCAAACACAAGATGCGCGAATCGTCTGAGAATTTTGCGCAAAGTTCAAACAAATTAATATCAAATTACATAACACACCATAATCTAAGTGCGCAGTTTTATGGCAGCTTGGCCAATCTGAAACATATCAGATCATAATGGCTCACTGCATTTTCTTTAAGCTTGTTTATTTTTCCTCGGTCTCCACGTACGGAATTTATGCTGTTCCTAATTAACGGTGGAAATCAAAACATGTTCCTGATAATTAAATGTATCGCATGCCGGTGGTTTCACCAAACGATCTTTGCATTAAAATGAGGCATATTTGAAACGCATGATTAGTTTTAGAAGTTGTTTCAACGTGCGTTTGCGTCAACTTCTGCTTCCTCGGATTCATATTCGACAAAGCTATTTATATTAATACATGAAATTAAAAAAAAAAGGAAATGTTTCGTCGTCTATTTTTATTACCATGTATTAGAAAGAAATCCGAACTCGTTCAGCCTAGGAAAATCTGTTGTATTAGGAGCGTTTTCCGATGGCGATGTAATGTCTTTATTGAAGTGGCGCGTGCCATTGTTTTATTTTTATTGCTTTTTCCTGGTTAAAATGGATGGTTTTGGTTTATTACACGGTCTTCTTTACAAGGACCCAGGTGTGCTAAACGCATTGCTTCTCATTTTGTGAAAATAGCCGCGAGCACTTTAAAGTAACATTTGTAGAGGAGCAGTAATACGACAGTTATGTGGTTTTGTTAGCTTTCCTGCAACGACTTTTCTCTCGGTGAATCCCTCGACGTGGCCGTAAGTATCTCCTCCCATCGACTTCAGTCAGTTTGTTATAATTTATAAGTCTCGGTTTCTGCAATTGCTATGAAATAACGCTCATTTATGCTTAATGGCGACATATTTCAAGTTGTTTGGAAGTGTGTCGGCCATCGAAAACGATATCAGACGGTGACCATCGGCCAGCCAAGAGGACACTTGGTGGTCACGCTAGCGTAATCTTGGCTGGAGAAAACTTCTTTTCATTAGTTGGATGTCGCTGTATTTTTTTTTTATGAAATGCATTCAATTTACTGCCGTGTGAAGGTACGATAGGAGCATTTTGTGTTGACAAGTTTCGTCCAATATTTCATTTTAGAAGCTGTTGTGCAACTGACCGAATGTGACCGTTACAGCCCTTTTTTTCTCGGCAATGGCTGCTTTATCTCAGCACATCTCCAATATAGATTTTCAAGCTCAACCGACTTTGGCTAGCTTATCATGACAACGGTGTTTTATGGATTTTTACCGTCTCGACGAAAATGCGAGCAATTTGAGCATTCCTCCATGTGTTATTACATGGAAATTTTCACGTTTTGGAGTCTTAAGGGTGACATTCAATGATGAAATTCTCCACTCGCAAATCCAAAAAAAATCCAGGAGAAATTAACTGATTTCAAAGCAGTTGGATACTTTTATTGAGAGATAGCGTAAGAACTCAACTTTTTGATAAGTTGAGTTTGTTGTGAATACTAGTTTGATATATTTTGTGATTATAATTGCGAAATTTGAAGTAATTTACTGAGTTGGATTAATTATAACTTCGCCACGAAGTTTGTGGAATCAGGTTGCACAATTTGACAGTCGACAAATCAATTTGGGTTTTTCGATGATTTATTTGATACAAGACAATGATTAAGACAATGTTAGTCAGTACATATTTCTCAGTTTTATATTATCAGATATTTGTTTCAGCACATCTACTTTATTCTGCAGAAAAGTAATGGGGAACGTATCGTCTTACCATCTTCTTATGTTACTTTATGATCACCCTGTACTGTATAAGGAAATAACATGTGGATGCTTGCCATGCGAGACTTTCAATTATGATGCTAGGCAGTTTTCTCTATGGATTCACCGACGAATTTGTGTAAATATTCAATTATAACTTTGCACTTTGGTGCATATTTGCTTTTATTGAAACTCGAGGGACATTTCTCTCGGTTGGAATTTGAATAGTGCATGGAAAACTTTTCCAAAATCCATATTCGCGAAAAAATAAACTGAAATTTTAGATCTTCCAATCCTCGTTCTTATAAAATTTAATTAAATTTGCACAAGTTTGAGTTTATCCCTATTAGACATAATTGATTTATTTGAATGTTGTCTCTGCCGTTGCAACTTCACTTAAGTGGGGCTCATCGAGTCGCTTTGTCGTCCTCTTAAGAATATATTTTAATTAAAATACGTTTTCCTGTCTTCTGCATTACCAACATGTCATTAAAATGCTCATATTAAATCATAGGGACTCATGAATATAGTCGAAATCACAATATCGGATTTAAGCTTCAGGGATTTACTGAACACAATGTAATCTAAAAATTTAACTGGAGTTTGGGCTAGTAATGCTCTCGGAGATATTATCTTAGAGTGGAATTGGTTGTTTTGATTTCTAAATAAATGTGGAAACAATGTGCCAATATACAAGTTGCATAGCTAATGCTTAAAACACATTGACCCTTTCATTATATATTCAACCACCTTTCACTAGTCTAAAGTGCCTTTAATAATTGAGCCACGCATTTCGTCGACTTCAATAAAGTGGTCAGCAGTGCTAATGACGTCTGAAATGTTAAAACTTATGCTACGAACATCGGATCTTTTATATAGTGAATGCAAACTTAGTTACATAAGATAGAGCAATTTCAGTTGCTTCATACTGACTTGCAAATGCTTTTACATTTAGTGTTTTGCTAGGTTTTATTTCTACTATATACTTATTCCCAAAAGAGAAGCAAAAGTTCCCTGATATTAAAATGCAATGATATTTTTAAGACCTGTGGCTCCGTCATTATTCATATAATCAATATCGGAAGAGTGCACGAAACATAAAGCAGGGTGAGACCCTTCCCTTCTTAACAGTTAACAAAGATAAGTGAAATTTTTGAAAATTAACTCGTGTTATCACTTTGCTATATGCTAAGTGAACTGGAATGAATAAGTAACGCTTGTCTTCACTTATCTCCATGGCTGCCATGCTTAAATGCATTTAAAATGAACGAAAAACAAGTAAATCTTTACCTTTAATATGTACAGTAACTGTGTCACAAAGTTTTAAAAATATGATATTGCTTGTTTGTGCTATTACTAGACGATATCTAGAAAATAAAATGTATGCAAACATATTTGGAATAATTCTGATATATGTTATGAAACTATTACCATTTGTGATTTCATCTGTAGTATTTTCAATGTCATGACATTTAAATTTATAAATTATCTATTTTCAAATAATTTCCTTTTTTGAAAAAGTTGTACATGCATTCCACATATAAATCGTGATATCATTTCTGCTTAAAAAAGATAATTTTATGTTTCACTATATAATTCAGGTGTAGGCTACTCTCTGAAGCATTACGCTACTCGTAAAATGTGGTCTAGCATTTAGTTGATGGCCTTAAAAGCTTCTTAATGGATCCCAATGCACTGGAAATACACCGATCTAACCGATTTTTAATATTGGTAAGGATAAAGGTCCTGGCATGCTCTCCAAGAAAATGACTTGCTTATAAAACCCTAACTAAATTATTCGTGTAATAAAAGCCACTCGGAGATATTCTTGAAATTGAAGTAAATTTTGCATCCAAATATCATCTCTCGTGTAAAGTTGAATGATGGCAACACAGCCACTCTGGTGTGTGACTTCAGGATGCACTTGTCGGAGAATCTGTGAATTTCATCTGCAATGCATCTATCTCCATCCGTAGGCATGTATAATTTAGTTTTCCCTATCACTTGTCGTCTGCGTATACATACAAAATATATATATACAACTGTATACGCATCTCGATACAAAATTTCTCGTATGCGTATTGGAAGAGTCTGATATTCAAATGGAAGATGAAATCCAACTTATTTGATATCTTGTGAGTGCCATGACTATTTTTTCAAGAATCTCTTTGCCTTTCATATGTGTGTTTTCCCATGGTGATTCTTGCCAGGCGATATCAAATCCCAGGCATTGGGCATATAAGTATTTCTCTTTTATTTTATCATTACATACGCTTTTTTTCAGCTTTTGCATGGTCATCCGACTTTCGTGGCGGAAATGTGGGAAAGTATTTCTGCGATTCTTTTGGTTGGATTCGTGGAAGGATTTATAAGTTTCCAATCGCACAAAGCAGTTGAAATACCGTATTTGAAATGCTCATGCTGTTGACATTTCATTAATGATTTTCTTCAACTTGCATTATTGTAACTACTTTTGTCATATTTGCTGTAAGCAAATTCATCAAATACTACGATGCGTAAGAAATTCCTCACCACTTTAAGGCACGGCCTGTTTGTAATTTAGGTTAACATACGTTGAACTGGGTCCCAATCGATAGTAAGAGAAAAAGACACGCAGAAGCAGAGGCAATCCAGATGAAATTACTGTCAAGGCCTATGGGGAGAGTTGTTTGCTTGTTTGGCATGAGTAAAGCAGTTATTCCCTTATTAAATAACAGCAACATTCGGATTAAGCATTGTCAGTGACATCAAATTCTAAACAAATTTAACACAAATGTAATTTTGCTAATTTGTTATGTCTATACCTTGTAGCCAATTTTTATACACATTGCAGTTATTTTTTTATGATGGAAACTACATACTGTAATATAAGCTTTTGTGTCAGCAGAAATGTCAGTGTTGATAAGAACATGACATATTCATGGTATGTTCGTTTCTTATTATATGCAAAGATGCTAGCAGTGATTGCCCGCCTGCAGGGGCTATGTCAAGTTGTTTTTTCAATGAGTTTCAATCATTTCAATTGAAACTACAATTAAAACTACAAAATGTTGATTATATTACGTAAAAGTTCAAACTTGGTCTTTATGCGTATTTTGGAGTTAGGATGTATTTACATTTTCACCCTGAAGATGAAAATGTGCTATAATCGCATTTCCATAAGATAGTCTTTTCCTCTACAGGGGTTCCCTGTCATGGTGCTAAACAGGTTTACACAGCATCTTTTGCTCATGCGCGATTCAATGATAAACCTACATAATGACTTTTTTATCAATGGCAACTCTCGTTGAATCACATCCAGTAATTGCTATAGCAACCGTAATGGGAAACTCGCAGACACACCCCAGGAACTTCACACACAATTTTCTTTTACAAACATTCGCTAGGATTTGATATTTATGGGAGTTGAAAATCATGTATTTGTGATGCATTTTAGTAACATCCCAACGCATTTTCCCTCGTGGGCGAAATGCTGTTATATTTCCTTTAATGGCGTTGGATGCTTTCTTTCGCGATTTCGTTAAAATATACATGAACATTGTGTTGGCCCACACACTCGGATTTTTTGTTCGTCTTATTACGGTGTTGTAACAGGGATTCGCGGGGAAAAATCGTTATTCGCCATTGCAAACTAAGTAACCCGACAGTAATATTGTGCAAAGTTTTTTTTTTCTTTTTTCTAGAGCTTAGTTGGCGTATGGCGAAGCTAGCCCAAGGAGTATAATAAAACTACTAGTTCAAAAAGTTTATTTTTCGAGAGATGTGAGTGGAATATCTTGTTATATTTACATATGAAGGTTATTGCACGGACGGTTACTTATTTCACTTCTGCATTATGACCCCAATATGTGGAACTTTGTATGCTAAAATCGACTATAAACTCCCAACCAAATGCTCATTTCGGTTACTGTGATTTTTATTACTTAATTATAAGAGGCAATGGAAGAGGAATATCTTGATATTTATCTAGGGTATTATTTTACAACCTTTGGTAGTCTCTGGTAGGCTTCAAAGAACGCATTCATCTACAAATAGTTTACATTAAACTATATTTGTTTCACGAACAAATATGCCCAATATCACTCTCTCTCAGCAACTTGACTCGGTTTTGAACATCTCATTGCATTTGACGATTGCAACAACCACATAGTTTATCACAATTTCAACATCTATGAATATGCAATTGGGCATTGTTGAAACATTCAAACACCATTTTCAAGCAGCCCTCAGTGGTACAAATGAAAAATTATTTTACAAAAACAATTTTATTTAATGTTATCTATTTAAGTAAGTATTGAAATATATGTAGTAGTGACTGACTTACTGACTGACTTGGTGTTATGGCTCTTGATCCCTATTTGGGCATGTGCCTTTTTAATTGTCTATGGAATTTGAAACCTTATTGCACATGCTCAAATATTCTGTAGATGGTCTATATGTGTGGTTCGAAATAATTTGTTAAAATGTAATTTCCAATGTTATCGTTATTGAAAATATGGGGTATGGTGTTTTTGTTGAGGCTTTGGGCTTGCATGTAGGTACAATAATATGTTAAGTGGGTCCATGTTACTTAGTATGCATAGTATGCAAGTATAACTAGAAATTTTATTTCTTCCGTAAATTAAAAATAGTATAAGAATTGGGCAATTCCATAATTAGGAGATAATTATACATTCAACGTCAGTGAACCTCAACTCCCGTGATTGCAAAGCCGCCCTAAAATCTCAATTCCGGTTAAAAAGACCACATGCAGATTAGATTACGAGGTCTACATCCAAATATGAATTGCTCGATGTTTAACATATCACGACAAGTTAAAAATTAATTTTCCGACGATGAGGGGGGGAAGGGGGAAGGGGGGAATAGTTGAATAAGCAGCAAAAATTTCCGAAAAAAAACAGCAAAGATGCAGAAATGAAGTCTAATCATCCGGGGTTTCCAGTGGATTAATACCCTGCATGCTGAGATGCTGGATTCGGAGTAAAAGGTGAATAAATAATTCATAACATTATATTCACAGGCCCCCCTTATACATTTCGAGCGGAAGTTCATTAGACCCACGTCGAGGCATCACAATTTACGCATGCAAAATTATTAATATTACAGTGAAATCCACTTATCATAATCAGGGGCTTGTTGCTCTACACAACCACTCAATTTTATTAAATTCTTGCTGACAGCTCCTGTGTACACACATGCATTAGGCGGTCAGCCATTTTTTTCTCATGTCCAAGTTATGGGAAGTACATGGGGGGTTGACGTTTCTTACGTAATTTACATATTTTTTTATTTCTCCACCCACACGCTATTTCCGAAAAGCTAGGGGTGGGGTCGCACTCTGTGGACACACGTTATTTATTCTGTCACTATAATTCGTTTTCCCCGGAAAATGGAAATCCTTTGGGGAACCAAGAAGATCTGTGTTGACGTAGGACTTTGCATTAATGCGTTTCGGTGGCGGTGGCAAAGTTATTAAATTCACTTCGTTAATACAGGCCGCAAATAGATGTTTTATTTGCACTGCAATCCATTATTGTGACACAAATTTAACGCGGTTTTCCTATGGAAATATTTCACTTATAAGCCCTGGGGTTCATTGCCTTAGATTAACCCAGAAGAAGATTCAAGACCAACATCGTCGGTGGTCCCTGTGGAGAGAAAAACCTAAGCAAAAAATACACTTAGTATGCAAATAATCTAAAATGTATTGTTTGGGGCAGCGCTGATCAAATAGAGTATAAGGAAACTATGCACTATATTGAGCATCGCGGTTGCTTATTTAATGCTCACTTTATACAGGGTGAGAAGAATCTGAAAATAGCATGCAGATTATTTAAGGGATTTTAGATTTATAATTTCATGAATCATTTGCTGATTGATCGCACCCAATGAGCTAAAACTTTTACACAAGATGCATTTTTTAATATTTATAATTCAAACAAAATATCTATATATTGTTGTAGTTTTAAAAGTTGCAAAGATAAACTAAAAAAAATGGTGGATAGACGTGTCCCCACCAGTTTGCTTGTGTTTATTTACAGTATTGATATGTCTTGGGATAACAATGCATGTTTTCAAACCATCTGTGGTCACAGCATCTGTTGTTATTTGCTCGTAAGTCAGACACTGACATGTACACCGACTGTACGTACAGTTTTAAGCCATATGTACAGTATGTCACGGTCCAAAGAAGGCATATGACATAAACCACCATTTATCATATCTTAACCTGAAAATGAAAAACACATTTCTATTTTGACATTGTTTTTATCTATGTTTTTTTTTCACATTTCGATACACTTCCATGCATCAATATTCGTCAGCAATAAATTCCAACACGTTGTAATTTGTTGCAATAAAATCAATACGAATTCCTTGGCGAATTCTTTGAAAAGCCACATTAGTATAGTTTGCTAGTTCAAAGGTCTTGCGTATATCGGTAAATATATCAATTCCATCGCCGTTGTGTGCGCCCCCTACCTGGGATTACCGTCTAGACGAGTGATCAGAGCACCGCTGAGCCTCCGCCATACGCGCGATGCAAATAATTTATGAAATATACCGTGTGGAAAAATTAATGAATTCCCAGATGTGTCATTGATTTATAATTTGACAAATGATAATGGAAAAATGGCACAATGGGATAGACCAATGGTAATTCGGAGTTCGCCAAATACACGTTAAATATGCATGCTCATTTTGTAATCCCATCTCACGCGAGCTTACATTAGAGCTCAATAAGCCTCGATAATGGGCCATGGTTGGCCATTGCGCCAGGGCTGTCAGTACACCTGAAAATGGTAAACATTGCAAACATGTAAGTGACACCTTCCGCCTATAACAAATATGTAAACTTTGTATACATGGGCCTTTGCACGCGGAATCCGATTACGTTTGTTAATATGTCACCACTTGAAATGCCATTGGCTTTTACAGTGCAAACCCCTCTTAACTGGGCATTGAAATGACCGATGAAATTCAATACACTAGAAATGCGTTTGTGCCATATGCACCCTCTTGAAGCATATAAGTTTAATACAAGTTTACAAGTATACTGTATTTGGTAAATTAATATCTCTGTATGCTTTCAAGATATTTTCAACACATTGTGAATCACTTGCTCACCTTAAGCTGCATCTTGTTTAGCGATTACTTCAAATTATGACACTATATTCTTGGAGTAGTTAGTCTCTTTAAAAAGTGTGCTTAACATTTATGCAATTTCAAATTAATGGGAGGCAGTAAGATAATTATTATTACGCAACCAACGCTCACAATGGAGATAGTTATTACTCAAGGGAGTTTACCAAATGTGGTTTATGCCCAACATTTAGGGGCACGCAATATGTATATGGCTACTTCAAAATACAATATACTAGATGAGTTTCAAAGTAAATAACCAAATATAAATTTGCATATAGGAGATAGTGTGCAATATTGTATTACGCTATTGCCGACAGTATATTTGCAAATGTGATAGTCTAAAGCACTGCATGAAAAATGAATGTTAATCAGAAAACAAAAATAAGTTGTTTCTTAAAATGATTGATATAAATGGGAACTCGTTTTTATGCAAATTTTGAGCAGTTTTAAGATACTGAATCGCAAACAGACTTACAAATATGGAAAACATGCAAGGCGGTTATTCGTGCAAAGAAAACATATTTTGAGATGAAAGTTACATTAGCGACATTTCTATGAAGGCCTGATGCTAGAGCATAATTTGAACAGTCACGTACATTTCTGTCTTCTAATAATTAAAATGAAATCCATATAGAAGAACTTAGCTGTATACGATTTTGCTAATGTCCTTAGGCTGAGGCATTTTTCTAACAACATTTAAACTGTATAATGCATAAACTTTGCTGGATTTACCTATTTATCTAATACGCATTCGTTTTGTGATCTTTAGATTTATATTTAGTCTCAGTAATGTGCTTTCATCAAAATTGCAAGATGCATCCTTGCTTTGCATTACTGTATTAACAGGATTAATGCATGCTTTACATACTTTTGACACAGGTTGCAGGTGCACAAATGAAAAATAGGTATTGCTAGGCTAGGTTTTTTGTATATAAAAATGTTGTTAAAGCGTCAATTTGAAAAATGGCTTGAGAGTCGTGTCAGAAAAATGTGTCTAACACTATTCTTCAATTGCATTTGGTGGTGCGTTTCCATAAGGAAGTTAGTGATTCGGAATAAGAATGAGCAGAAATCGTTTTGCAAGGGTTTTTTTCAAACTCCTACACAAATTTTCATCAAATACCTTCAACGCTATTTGCATCAATGCAATGAATGTTTCGAATTTAATGAAAATCCTGGTGAAGAAATTGTTTTTGGTCCTATCTAAAATATCATCTGCAAAATGAGTTTCATGATTCAGTCGTGTTTAATATATTAATGGGCTCTAAGGAGATGCGTACAGAGAACAGCCTACGAAAGATTACTCGAGATCTATTATTGTTCAACATTCCCAGATGGATAAGATGCATTTTCAGCTCATATTCTTATTTATTTTAATAAGTCGATGCCGACGGCAAAGAGGGAAAAAGGTTCAACAACAAAAAATCAAGGTGATTCCGGCTTTAGCACATGTTACCCTACACACAATGATTTGCTTATGATTCGCTATAAACATACATATATGAGGTTAGGTTGAAAACTCATCATACAAATATAAGCACTCGTGTTTTTATGCATATTCTCTGAACGTTAACATTTAAGTAGGAAATATTAAATATAAAAATGGGCCATTAAATTCTTTTCCCTTCTATGCACTCACCTCGTAATTTCATTACGTTGATTAATTAACGATCAAATTTATTAATTTTATAGATCGTGCAGGCATGTAATCCTGAGAAATTTAATCGCATTATATTCCATGTGAGAAAGTGCCATCAAATTTATTTTTTTGGAAAGTGCAGCGTTAATTAAAATCTTGATTAATGTGTTTTTATTAAATTAAAGTGCCATCTCACTGAGGATAATTTGATATTGAAATCTATTAGCCTCTTACGCTTCAATCGGGTTTTTAGACCATTTGGATGTAATAATTCCAGTGCAGCTTATTTAGTTATGTTAGTAAGTCTTTGCTAACCAGTAATATGCCCAACCCTTTAAGTCGTTATTATGAAGCTTATTCCATCACTGTCCAGCAAATATTTCGTTTTGAGCGTTTGGATCGCAATATCTGGACGAAATGGTTATACTTTAAGAACTATATTATGGGATAAATCTGTGCTGTGAGAAGTTGAAACCTGAAGAAGATGTCGATGTCGCATTGAGAATTGTGAAAGCTCTTTAATGTTTAATGCATTATACTGGAAATCGAAAAAAAAAATGTTTTCGGCACTATCCTTTATCGATATGAAAGGTAGACTGTTTACTTCAATCGCAAACCACTAAAATACTTATCCGCAACGTCTATTTCGTCGAGTTTTCATTTGCATGAATGCATTTCCATCACGTCGTTTTTATTATTTTATTCACCTGAAAATATTGATAGATTTTGCCAATGATTTTCCTTAGGCTAGAAAACATCACTGGGGTGGCATGAGGAATAATTTAGCTATATCCGTATGTATTAGGAAATGAGATGCTAATGGATGAAATCTATATACAGTCATGATATCATAGTCAATTTTTAAAGGGAATCGAAAAATGATATTTTTCTTCTTTTTTTTATTATAAAAGTGATGGCTTGTGATTAAAAGTAAATATAAATTATCATACATTGAAACAAAACTCCATTGATGTTTTGAAACATTTTAATTAAAATGATATTTTTCGTGTCTTTCGACATTAATCTTTAATATAATCGGTACCAGCTTTGCAGAGCCATGTTTGTTTTTATTGATGAAAGATGATATTGTTTCGTGGTATTTATTAACTGCGAACAACAGTGAATTGTGTTATAGGGGAGCGTTTTATTAATTTTCTGTTGGAAGTTAGGAAATATCCATTCCAGCAGATGGCACCAGTTGTGTTTCGGACTGTGGTTCCAGTAATTTATCAGTATTGTCGTAGCATGAAGTACATGGGGGGGGGGGTCTAATCCCGATTATTTCTCTAAGGAACGAAGCTTGACTTTAAGTCGAAAAACCTTGTGAGGTTGTTTCTTTAGCTTAATTTCCTGCTCGGAAATTTAATATAAAACATGTGTAAGCTTAGCCCTGCACTTTTGATGCACGTTCGGTGTCTGGTCGCAATATAACTAACATATAGCTCGTCAATATTTGCAGAAGATTCCGTGCCGTGCAAGTAAAGACTGAGTTATAGGTTTGGGTCATCGTCTTGTTACATCGCAAATCCAGGGTCAATCACACTTAATCCTGTTGCAATTGCATGACTCAGCACATGGTTCCTACATAAACTTGTCTTATGAAGCTCTATACTACAAGTATGCCCATATCACTTTCTGACAGTTGTGTCCATGACCGTGATCAACATCTCTATAGGTCTTTCTTTGATGCTATGTCATCCGGAAAATCATCGATGTAATCCCTGGTCAATGTAGGAAAGATTAACTTGTATGAAATGGAGCATCATTGCGTAATTCTTAAATTATTCATACAAGTAAAAAGTAATCTTGCGCGTATTTAAAAATATATTCATTCAAAAATGTATATCTTCGTAAGTATTATAAAAGCAAGTGAATACAATGGAGGACAAATTACCTTACAAATCAACTTTTTTTTATTTGAAAATTAAGTGAAATTTAATGAGGTGAAGCCAAATAGTTGTTGAATTTTTAACAAAACAGCATAAACGAGTTAGGATTTCGATGGAAATTATGTACCTTTTTTATCAATCTAATTCATGGATTAAGTATGGAAGAGATATTTTCAAACACTTTGTATGTGTGATTGAAAGCAACAAGGTTCGTGTCATTGTTATGCCATATTGGAAGAAATTAATATAAACGCAAGTAGGCAATTTCAGCTTGGGAATTCTTCTCCTGTCTTTTCAAAAGTTACGGTTTCTTGTCATGAGTCTGCTTTAGTAATATCAATAAAGACATCGTTATTTATCAGCGTGTGGTTCAAAGAGTTTCCGTCATCTCAGGAAACTTTAGATGGAAATAATTTCTTGGAAAGAAATTCCTGACTCGCTTTTTTGCAACGAAAGTGAAATTTCAGGAAATTACTGTATACGCGGTTGCTGCTCTTAATTAGTACTATCAGTAAGGCGGTATAATTGTGTTACGAGTTAATTATTTTGGTGTTTTTTTTCTTTCTATCATTAACGCTATTTCCACACTTCTTCACGTATCGTGGAAGGATAACTTGTATAAATAAATGCTCGGTGCTAATTCTTCCACACACCCAAGCACACACACAACAAAAAACAAGTCATCATAAGCCATTTTCAGGTGTTATTAAAATGAATTAAGTTTACCCTAAATTATATTTATTCATAGGTTTTCGTCTGTGTTCACTGGATGCACATTTTCCCTCGCTCGCAGTCTTGAGCGACAAAATCCGGCATTTTCATGCTTAACAGGCAATTACATTTTTGCCTCATATGCATAATGGGCCAACAATTGCATTTGGCACATATTAACAGGGGTTTCATAGGCTTACTAGCTGCACAATTTGATTGAGTTTAATTCACGAACCGCACTTTTTCCATGCTTAATTTACGAAAATGCTTGACTGACTTTTCCTATGAAACTTGATTAGGATTGCTTTGATTCCATTTGCATTTTTTACACTTTTTTTTATAAAGATATTTGCTCGGGCTTAATTCACCGTACACATATGGGTACCTTAAAAACCAGAATCTCTATTATTCAAATTAGAAAACCCTTTTTAATTACAGTGAATAGTTAGATTTAAGTTCATTCCATGAAAAAGTAAGTTAGTACAATATCGACGAGATGGTTTTTTTTTGCCTAAAAATTTAAAAACTAATATAGCTGCAGTTTGGAATGACATGTTTTAGAATATTCTCGCTTTAATTTTTAAATTATCAAAGAGATGTCTTTATCTTCAACTGCAGTGTTAGACTCGGAAGAAGAATCTGTGTTCTGTTTTAATTGCCCATTGTTAAAGTAGGGATATTTAATCAACATTTTTTTTCCCTTCTGGATTCCAAAGTTAATTCTTTGAAGGCGAAAAGTCATTTCTAGATGGCTAGAATCGAGTGAAACGTCTACAGAAAACAATCCTCAAGACCATAATGGGAACAGAAGCTAGCGTTAATGGCCAATGACCGGTGAAGAATAACCTGAAACCAATCACTGGATATTCCCAAAGGTCTCGTAAGGCAATTTTTGAAACACAGCGAAGCTTTGTGTAAAGATCGCAACTTGCTCGTATGCAAATGGACCGTCTCTTGTACGTGCTGAGGTCCTCTAAGTGAAGAAAACGACGTTGTTTTCAATGTTTTCAAGAAATTGTGAAAGACTCTTCGATGTGGTCGAATGTCACAAAAATAGATATCCAAAAGATAAGATGAAAATCCCTTTAGTCCTTGGAAGAATGTTGGTCGTTGAATTTCTCCTTTGAGATTGTCCAACGTCTATTGTCTACGACACCACAGGCAGCTCGCCAGAATGCCAAAGTGGACTCCTATACTCTTTATATCTCTTCAAATAGATAAACATATAGGCCTTTAACAAAGTCGACAATCCACTCTTTCCAGAAAATCCATAGCCAGGCGCAATTTCTCTAAGACTGTAGGAGCTTTTCAGACATAGACCTAGCTCCTAAGGCAATTCTTAAGATGTTTACTGGTACGTAGCTTGGCAAGGCTAATTTAACTTTGCTCGGTGTTATATAGACTTACCAAATTCGATAAGAATTGCATGCCTTCCTTTGGCATACGGCTGACGAGAGACTCTGCCCTCCCAACGGACTCCGATAAGACTTATCTAACAACTAAGGCACACCAGCGGTTTTATTTTAAGGCTCATCCTCGCCATTTAGACTTTAAATTTGTTCAGGCTTGTCCTTGTACCTTGCATACGATTGCCAAATGTTGCTTGCATGGGTTTGCATTGTTAGTGTTATTTTACGATGTCTATTTCTATACACGATTCTTGCCATGCTAGGCTTGCCCTTAAAGTGAACCTGATTGAGACGACATTCAAGTTTTGCACATCATGGTTATGACTGGAATATACACGTTGTGTTTTATAAGGTGTTGATCAGTGCACAGAAAGTATGTTTCCAAATACCAAAAAAAGACTCCATTTCTTGAGTTATAAAGAATTTTTTTTTCTAAAGTTTGAGGTTTGCTTCTTTTTCATAGAAATGTGTTTTATAATATTGCAATGTCTTCTTTATCTTGTTATAAGGTTTGCGTTCTAGAAAAAGCACGTTTTGCGCCCAAAAAGTTTTTTTTCATAGCTCTTTTATTATTTCTCGAAACACCAGATTTGCTTTCTGAGAAAATGTTTATAAACATATTTTTCTGTTGGGTGAAATGCTTACTTAGCCTCCGTAACAATAATTCTAAGGAAAATAGAAAGTTTTTAAAAAAAATAATGTTTATGTTTTTAGAAACCGGCGATGTGATTTTTCAATTTCTTATTTAAATATTTTGGTAGTCTTCTTTTTTTTAATATATATTTCTCAAAGTATAGTATGCAGATGACATAAAAACGATTTCTGTTTTTTAAAGCCAGTTCAAAATTATGTTGTCTGGCTTGGGCCCGAATTCTTTAGTATATACACAATACAATGGCAGCGTATACATGCAAAACTGATTGACAATTGGCACTTGGAGGGAGATTGTTATCCTTATCCTTGTATATAAATTGAAGCCAAACATTTGGCTATATCTTCTGGATGATAAGAAAGACCCAAGGAGAAGAATGGCTTCGAAATCAAGTCAAAAGTCTGTAGGAAATGAAATGAATCGCTTCCTCTATTTTAAATCAAAGAAATTTCTTCTGAATTTCATTTAGTCTCTGTCTATGTCAAATGTGAATAAATAAATTTCAAAAGAGGGGATAAAAAGAAGGAAGGAGGCGGGGGTGTCGAAGATTCTAAGATGGCATAGTCTACTTCTATCATTTTGTAGGGGGTTGAAGAAACGTCTGCAATCCGTATTGCTTTTTGTAAGGCCATGAACTAAGCTTCCTCCCTTAATATATTGAATCGGGGCCTCAATATCGACTATCTTTCAAAAGTTACAAATAGGCCTTAAAGGAGCACAAAAAGTGCCCTTTAAAAAAGACAAAAAAGGGGGGAAATAGAGATGATATGTCAATAACCCTAGTCCATATAAAACACTGTGGTTTCCCTGGTCCCCAGTCACCGTTCATTTATTATCAAATAATGGCAGCTTTAGCTAGTGTTACTTCCCGTGCACCAATCCTGGGGGTGTGATCAAAATTATACGTGAATTCACCAAAGCTGGCAATTTCACTGGAATTTAGCCATCAAGAACAAAAGCCAAACGTTATCAAATTATAGGCAACTTTCCAGGAGGGAAGTTTTATATTGAGAATAATCCGATACTTGATACATAGGTATGGTTGACTCAAAATCTCTGTATTCTTGTGTTGGATAATGTAACATGATTTATGTGTCTCTGTGTCACGTTTCATGTATGCCATGCCGTCGTGTTTAAAATTATAAATAATGTGTATAACTTTCCATTCTATCAAAAACTTTTACAAATTATTTATTAAATGATGTACATGTACGCGAGTCGATTTTGTGTAGAAATTTGGATTCAAAATTGTTTCGAATTAGCTATGGCCTCAATGTTGAATATACTTAAATGCAAAATCCAAAGTTTTTGAACTCTTTTTGTAGTACTGCTATCGGTTTTCTTCGGTCGTTTGATAGCAAACCGCCTCAATTTCTCAATATTGAAGCAGTAGAAAAGTGAGATTGAATAAGTTTTATTTCGGTATAAGGTACAAATGTCAGATGGTGACATCTTCATGTACGTGTCGTGTATTGATAACAACCTGTGTTTGCCTAACCAATAGTGAGTTGCTCTAAATAAAAGACCCAACCGCATGATGAAGTGCAAAGCCATCCAGTGCTGTCACGCAGCTGTGACATTTCTACCAAAAACGGATCGTTTTTCACCTGAAGTTTTATTTTCCATGTCGTCGTATACTGCGAAATTAAATTTCTTATCTTGACTTTTATTTACGGAGAAACGGTAACAAATTATAGTTAATGGTAGCGACCACCATCCACTTAATCATGTGACCTGCAAATGGTGATTAATATCTCCCCCATGAAAACCAGGACACTGACCTTTTTGCTTGTCTCATTTTTCCTGTGGGTCTAAATAATAAGCATTTGGTTGTATTCATTGCAAATCCCAACTGTGGGTTTTCTATCTCGATTTGACCGGTTAATCTTTAATGCCCCATGGCTGTGCAACGCAAATGGTGATGGGCAATTTATTTTTTTAATCTCGCATCCATCTAGCCTGCTAAAATTAACCATTGCTAATCGTTTGCATGCTATCAGTTACATTGCATGTTCATAAATGACGGCGTATCGGAAACGGCTGCAGTACCATGCATAAAATAGACGCAAAAAATGAGTTTTGTATTAATTATGAATATCACACAACATGCAGGGAACGCTTAATCATTGTTTTCTCAAAGTCGTATTAAAATGTAATAGAGGATTTATGCATGCACTGAAACACTATATATTGAACAGTTGATACTCAATTTGTACGGTGTGGCGAGTTTGTGTTAAGTTACTACTTCCAGGTAATTTTTACCAACACTTAAATTACTCATCAGTATTTTTATATTCAGTGTTTCGTCTTTAGTCCGGTAATAATCATTTCGGTTGTCATTAGTTACGATGCATTCGCTTAAATTGAAATGCTATTATATTGGAGTTTGCCACTTCTGTGCGCCTTACAATTGAGTTGATTTGCATTAAATTCTCAACATATAATTCCTTTGGTAGTAAAATAATAAATTTACTGCTAGCAAGGATTAAGGCATGTGAACATAAAATGAGAATTTCATTTTGCGTGTATGCCTTCATAAAAAAAAATCTCAAAGTGATATTTACTTTGATATTCAGCGGCTCCTCTCGCTTGGTTTCAAAAATACACTTGGCATTGTAATTGGATTGAAAATAATAATAATGCGGCAGTGCGTTAATACAGATTTGAAATAAAAGGGTTATTAAAGTCTTGTTCAATTTGCTTAGACGTTGTGAAGCATATGTGCTTTTCAAATTTTCCCTCTTTGAATTAATCTATTTATGCGCTAACTAAAACCAAACTTATTTGCGCTGCAGCAGTTTAACTTAGCATTAATTGAATATAATTTCAATATAGAGACAAAGCCTGATTATGTTTTGTGACGTCATGACGTTATTCAATGTGGTTACTAATGGCTACAATTAACATACGCATTAATATGTGAAGCCTTGGTCAAAACTTTCTCTACGTTAGTTTCCATGACTCGAATAGGCTTTGAAAATAAACATCGGTACAGTATAGTGTTTCAACCTGGGTTTCGACATTTCAATTCATCAAGACCTTCCTTTTAAAGTAAACCCACGCAAATATTAAATCGATTGAGAATGTCACCTTTTATTATTGATGAGTTTTCCGCCGCAATTCACCGTGTTTTTCGTGTCTCATTAAAATATTGCATTCCGCATGGAAGGCGTGCAAGTGTAATTTAAGAATCATTGACTCGAATCGTTGAAAACAATTTCCAGTTTTGTAAACCCAAAAAAATGCTTGTTTTATGTCTAAAATCTTGTAATTATGTATTGCTCCACAGACAGGAATAATTTCCGTTGATTTTTTTTTGTTGGTGCTGATTGCATTTCTGGCTTTTTTGTTCGATGCCATTTTTTTTGTTGTTTAATACTTTTAAGTTAAATTTGCCGAAATTACATATCAAGACGTTGATAAAATGGTTTTTATTCCTCCAGACTTGGTTTCCTGAATCCGATTTGGCGCCGTTGAAAAAACTATTTATGGTGTCGAAATGGGTAAATTGAAAGACTGTCTTTTTACTTGTTTTAGTTATTTATTGGAAAAATTCGTAATTCAAGCTGGCACTTTAAATTAATGGGGTGTTCGTATGCGGCCGTTATTTATAAGAATACGTCCCTTGGTGAAAAAGAAAATACTCAAAGTGCTTTGGGATTAACTCAAATGTTCTCTTAATAAAAATATACTGCTATATTTTTCACACACAAAAATGTAGTTTTATATTGGTGAAATCTTCTTAAAGCTATCTTTCTATACACGTGATAGGCAATTACAGTAAAATGAATAAACAGGCAGTGTTTTATAAATTTAAAAAAAAATTATTTATAGCATTTGCGGTACATAATTACATTAAAAAATCTAGCTTCAGTATTCGCTTTCAGAAAATGATTATTGTAGGGAGACATCCAAAATCCACGCAGTAAGTTTTCAGCCATAATATAATGTCTGAGTGCATAGTATTAAAAAAAATGGTCTCACTGCTGTCTAGCCTTTATGCACAGCCTGTCCAAGCAATCTAACAACATGAAACGCTGTTTTTAATCAACAACATTGTGTTATAAACGACCGCCTTCTGAGAAATTTGTATTGCATAGCTGGATATCTTATTTCTGGAAATATTTCCAATATGAGGTCGAGCAAGAAATCGTTATTTGGCGACGTCTATTTTCAGTTCAGCGAAACCGAATACTTGGGCTATAGGCTGACCATAGCCAAACGCTATCACTTTCATCTTTTCCCTAAGCAACTAAATTTCTTCCAAGAATGACCAGTAAATGTGCCACGCATGTCTACTCCCTTTATACAGACTGGAGAGATTTTTTTTTCATGTGCTGTATTTTTGCGACAGATTCCATGTATTTTTCATGTGAGGACTTCATATTGGGAGCTTATTTATGGGAATCTTGGAACACATATTGAAGAAATTCTTAAACGTTTCATTCGTTAGAAACCATTATTTTTATCCTATGAGTTTCATACTTCCAAGATCGTACGTGATATGATGCTTCATACATCTATTGACACCACCCGATGCATTAGAGGAGGGTGGTGTTGTGTATGATCCTACATGTATTCTGCTCAATAGATCGTAGTTGATTACTTTGGGTTTCATATCCTGTACAGTGTACCAGTCGAAATATAACCCTATATCAACCTCTACGAATCTAAAAAAAAAGATGATTTACAGGGACAACAAATCAAATCGTGAATTTAGCACTTCTTAAATGCGTTTTTCATGGATAGTTCATTATAAATGATATTTTGCCTAACATGAGGCTATATGTCTATCTTTACTGTAACTCATGCTTATTATTCCAATATTTTATAATAACAGTTTTGAAATGGTGCTTCTACAAGTGCTTGCTTCTTACTTAGGGGCCATTCAAAAAGGATGTCCTCAAGAGGGTAGGGGGATTAGGTCTGCTGGTATGTGGACAGGTGGAAAGTCATTACGGACGTCCACTAATGATGGTATTTTTCAGTTTTCTTAATTTCTTTTTAATTGAGTTTTAAAGGTCAGTGAAAGGGGAAATGGCCACCAGAAGACATGTGTCCCCAGTTCCAAATGTAGCTGAATTGTTAAAACCTCGGGAAAGTCTGAAATTATGCTTAACTTTGTGTTATACACCAATTTTATGCTGGAATTTCTCTTCAAAATCCGGAAATATGTGTTAATCAGAAAAATTTGGTAAAATGTCGTGAAATTTGTAGCGAAGTGAGTGCTTGGAAATTTATAGGATGGGCCTTTATATGTTCCAGGAAATATTCTGGACACTCTAGAATAGAAACTAGGAAACTGAAATAAAACTATCACTTTATCAAAATTTTACTTAATGCTAAATGTTATAGTTTTTTAAAGCAGACTTAGTTGTAAAACCTGACTGTTTGACTTTATGTACGAGTATCAGTAGTATCAGTTTTGAGCTGTAAACTGCGTTGTGACCCGACCTCTTAATTGCACATGCAAATCCAATTCCATCCCCCTTAACTTCAAAGAAGTTAATCCAGGTACTCTAAAACTTTCCTAATAGACCTTTCCTTTTCTCCTGTCTTTTTTCCTGAACGAATTGCGGTAATCGTGACTAACCTAACTTTTTCTATCATAAAACAGTTCCCAAAGTGGAAGGATTTTTTTGTAGACTTTTTTTGTGTGCTTCCAATCCTAGTTTCCTTAGTGTCGTTTAGGTTGCTTTTGAATTCCAGTGTGGTCATTATAGATCAAAAGAAATCCCATGTCGATAGTCGCTCTTGATATAAAACAATCCAGCTCGTCGACGGCAATGTATAGTGAATGTAAAACGAGAGAATTGTGGCTCCATTTAAAGCTGATCCAAGGAGCCTTAAATCTTGGCCAACTAGATATATTAAAGCTTGCTAATTTCATTATAGGTTTTCACTATTTATCAAGGTTTCACTCACTCTAAATGGCTGATATGACTTTGGATATACGCGCAGGCGCATTTAATAGCTCAAATTGGATTTTACCTCAGACGTAATTAAATTAACACCTCATTAAAGCTTGGTTAGGTGGAATTCATAAGAGCAATTTCTGCTCCTCAAATCAACCTTTTCGTTTATTTCCAGCTGTTTCTTTGACAGTATAGCGAGCCACTAGTGGCTATTCATGCTTAATCACAAATTAGTAAATTGCTCGTATAGTGACATAAAACGAATTAACTCTGAATGGATGCCTAATGCATGATTGTTAAGCAATTCAAGTTATTAACCAATATAGAAAGATTGGCAATTAAGTTTCATTAAGGATTGTTGCATTAACCTGCTATGAATTAAACCATGCATGCCTAGTAGCTACTCTGATTGCATCATATAAATGTCTTTGAGACATGTTCGACGGGCTATCTTGGTTATTTGAAAGTTTCATTCAGTTTATTTAGTAAGCAAGTCTGCATTTCACGAAATTCCGAGTTTGTACAGGTTTTATACAGGTTTGTACAGGCATTTAAAGATATGAATGACTTTTTTTTGAAAAGTGAAGTTTTATGAAAAAAAATACAAACGACGTTTTGATAGAGACTGATGCTGGAGAGAGTAAATATAAAATCGTAGTCCATTCATATTTAAGCAAATTTTATTCCTAAAATAATCAATTCGCGTTTAAACATACACATCCAAAAAAGAAGGATCTTGATATATGCTGATGAATGCAGCGAAGAGTGTAGCGAGCTCGTTTGAAATATTGCTCGGATGATTTTTTTTTCAAGCTTTGATAAATTAATCTGAAGCAATTCGAGATTTTTTTGTCCGAAATACAACGATATTTGCAATAACATTAGCTCGCATCTTGTTTACTCAGTTTATATGATAGATAGCGTTATGGATACAACTTCCTATTTTCACTCCAAAATTGAGATATTTGCATGGCTATGAACGTATCCAGTGCTTATTTTCCTGGCTGCATAAAAGTAATTCATTTTGCATGCATGAAAAATACAATATGGGAGAAAGAATTTTACAGAAGGAATGACTTTTACATTATTTAAACCATACTGTTTTCCATTGCCCCATTTGTATTCTTCGGGGTATATATTATTCTTGTATTTTATAGACGAGTTTCCCCTAAATTTACTTAGTTTCCATTTTTCTGTTCATATAGAAACCGCTCCTTGCATGTAGGATTCTAGCTTGTTTTACGAAAACGAAAATATAATATTTGTTAAATAAGTTTATAAGCTGAATAATTCAGTATTCGACTACAAAAGTTTATGATTGATTAAAGAGAAAATGCTATTCTGTACGAAGATTTTGCAAAGGAGGATTTTTTATCTTTCTTTCTCAAAATAACACAGGGTTCTGTTATTTTTAAATAAATACAGTCGTATCTAACTTATAAATATTGCTTCAAGTAGATCAGTATGTTATCACAAATTCTGGAACAATAAAATATCTAAATAGTGATAAATATTTATGGTCAAAGTTGCGTAAATTAACATCAAAGGCAATTTAGTGAATGTGGTGAATTAATTTAAAAGCTGTATTATTCAAGTCATTTCCATTACAAATTAACTGAGGGAATTTCAATTGACAATGCATTGCAATTTACAACGTACTTCGAAAGTTGACTTAGCCTCATGATAATGGTGCAGACAGTGCATCCTAAAATCTGAAATTATTAAAACATTGCAAAAATTTCCAATTGTATTATGTTTTGATGTGTAGGATGCATCAGAGGTTGAATAATCCTCATTAGTGGTATCGGTATTTCATGTTTTATAGAATAAGTTTCCATTTGAGGCACTCTCCAACGATTAAATTGCGACATAACGGTGTCTACGTTTTGGCTTTGATGTAAGCCTTAAGTTACTTGTGGGAAATACATCCTAAAGAAGTAGCATTAATGTTTTTCGCGATATACATATAACATCGTAGCAATTTTAAATCTCGTGCACGTGTATGTGTGTTTTTGTGGCAAAATTTTCAATTAATGATGAAATAAATTCAATGTAGCATCCGAAATGTCACAGTTAAATTTCATTGCTAGGAATTTTAGTATCGCAATTCGGGCAGAAATATTCGAAGTAGGAATAGAGCTCAAGGGATCTGTCCTACATCAAACTGCACTTCACTTTTGCATAGGCAAATTAACTATTACCATTTTTTGTGTATTTTTGCCTCCCTCAAGGTTTTTTTTCTTTCTCCCTCCCCCCTTAGTTTTCAAGAGATTAAATGAATCGAAGTTTCCATGGCATCCAAAAAAATAAATGCTTTGAATTGTACCTCGAGATTGGAAATATGGTTCAGAAATATTGTTTTTTATATATTTGTATTTGCATTATAATAACACGGGTTATGAATATTGCAAATAGGACGAAGCATTTTGATGAAGTGCAAGCGATCTTTCAAATTATGCAAATAGCATTCTCGTGCTTTTGACACGCTTTTCTTTATTTATATAAGCTGTAGATAAGAGCATAAAAGGGGTTGGTCAGTCGGTCCATAGATTTTAATATTTCTAGGTGAAATCTTGGAGATGGATCGCTGCATTTTCTAAAAGGCAGATGTTGAATAAGACCTAGAAAGGCATCGATATCTGTGCATCCTTCTTTGAGGAATAATATTGATTATTTCGCAGATGGAGCTAGCTAAGATTTTGAAATTTGCATATCAGCATCAGTCAAAAGATAACTCCTTTTTCTTTTTTCTTTCTCCATTTAACAATGATATAATGCCGCTTGAGGTATTTCTTTCAATTGTGTTATTTTTCGCCCCGCTAATGTTAAATCAATAGCGCGTTTCACGGTGGGATGCAAACGCATTTCTTGCCATATTATAGGTTTGCACTTAAAAGTATCCTGTGAAAGTGGAAAATCTGACTGACTTTGTTAGACGGCTACTTCACACCTACATTTCTTTCCAGTGTTTAACCCACATCGAAATGAAATGCATTTTGCAAATTGATACAAGGGATGTACATTTTGAAAGTGAATGGCACGATGTATTGAAAACATGCAAACACATTAACGCAGTTGGTTAAGAGCAGTTTTGACATTTATTTATAAAAAGATATGTTGTTACGAATATATTAGATCATGTGTTTTTCAACGTAGCGTATACACTATGGCATAGGGACACAATACAATCTCTGCATGTTTCTTCAAGGATTATTTCGGAACAAATATCATTTCATGTTTACATGTTAAAGAATGTTACGTTATGACAATACAAATTTACACGTTGAGTCATAAAAAAGTAGAATGCAATAATAAAATCACAATTTCGTGATAAATGCTACGATTTAAATGAAATTTGGCATTTACATAGAACAATAGTGTAGGAACAAAAAACCTGTTCCGGACATGCGACAAGTTTCGGATTTTTTCATTTTTCAAAAAGACAGTGCGCCCGCTCACCGTGCTCGAGAAACAGTTGAACTGCTGCTACAGTTCATCGAACCTAAACAATGGACACCAAACAGTTCCGAGTTGAATCCAATGGACTACACAATTTGGGGAGTTCTCCAAGAAAAGGTTTACAAATCGACAGTTAATAATTTTGGCGACTCGAAACTACGAATTAAGAAAACTTGGATTGAACTCGACCAGCATATAATCGATTCGTTAAAAGATTGGCGCGTTAGACTCCGGGCTTGTGTAAAGGCCACCAGAAAACTTTTTAAACCGAAGAATTTTTCACGAAGTTGTGATTTTTTTTATTCGGTTCTACTTTTTTATGACTCGCAAGTGCATAGGCACAAACATAGGAATCGTCAGGATAGGTCGCGTTTTGAATTGTTAATCAAATGAATTATTTTGTTAATCAAATGAATTATTTTGTTAATCAAATGAATTAAATTGTTAATCAAATGAATTGAATTGTTAATCCAATTCCTATCAGAATTTCATTTATATTCCACCTATCACTTAAATATTGCAACATATTTTTAGATTAATAGTGACTTTTGGACCACCCTATATATGTATATGTTATTGGATGCAAGTTCCCAACATCTCCTATTCTTTCTTATATTTCTTATTGCAGTATCTCCCATTTGGAAGTACACTCGTATACAATTTTGTATTATTTTCTGTATAAGCTTGAGATAAATATGCTCCTTTATCTTAACTTTTATTACCGAATTAGAAAGCGATATCAGCACTTGCCAAACACGCTCCCATTTAAAGCTAATTATGAAGATTTAAGATATTTATCGGGGCGCACATAATAATACAAAGTTGATGAGAAAATTGGGAAAAATAAATATTGCATTTATCCATACTTATCAGCTGCTTGACGATGATTAATTAATACTTAGTCAGTTCTCTTTAGATTATTGACGTGTTTCCCTAGATCATGGCAAAGTTGCAAAAACAGACAATCTAGTAGCGAATCTAACGATGATCCTCAGGACTTTTTATGAAAAAAAATCCTTCATAAGTCATTTTTAGATATAATGGATCGAGTCTCCAACACTAGTAGATTCGATGACGACATTTTTTTTATTGATTTGAACCATTTATTTTCCATCGTATAGCTTTGATCGTTAAGAAACTTGAAAAAAAAAACCATGGAATACAATAGCCCAAAAGGAAACAGTATATATCTCGACTATTTTGTATTCATGGTGGACCCCGCGTTTTTTTTCACGAAAAAATCGTTGTAATTCTAGTATACCACAAAGAAATTTAAAGAAAAACTTATCTGTTTCCTTCGCAATCACACATAAAATCTACTCTTCAATTATATTTAAAGGAAAAAATCATATGGTAGGGAAGTAATAGGAAATAGTAGACTGCAACATTATATTGCTGGTCATGTCCGCCCATTGTAAAGTGCATGTATGGTGCCTAGGGTACGAACAGAAATTTGCAGAAAATAATTTAACTCCCTTAAAGGCGAATAGGGAGTGATTGAAGCAATTTTATGTGACGTGAATATTTTTATACCCTATTATTATATGCAAATCTACTCAGTTTCTCATGAACGTAAATAAAAAATAATTCAAAAGAAAAAAAAGTGTCTACAGAAAACGTTTTCTTAAAAATTGATATGTAGTAGTACTGGTTATGCTAATGACAGAAGTTGGTGTTATATTAATACGTGTGGTGCGTTCCAGAATTATTAATTCGATGTAAAACATGAACGTTTATGGCTGTGACAAATTCTTCTGAGTTTTTGTTTCTACCATTCTTTATTTTCCATAAACTAGTAACAGTCCTGTGCAACAATCAAATTGCGTCCAATTTATGACGGAGATGTTGTAACATTTCTTCAAATCTATTAGCATCATTCGGTCATCAGTGGTTTGTGTATTTCTGGAAATTTGGCATTAAACACGACGGTTACTAGGACATCAACGTATAATAACCCAATTTCCTAGAATATATGCGGATAAATCTTGAGGAGATTGTTCAGCACTCTAATCCTCTTACAGACCATTATCATATATTTTATTAAAGTAGTTTCCTGTGTTAATCTAGTAGACATCTGGCAGACGCCTTGGCAACATAATTCTTAGCGAGTTCGTACATCTCAAAAAGTACAGACGTTAGTCCAAAAATAACTAACCCTTTCGGTCTATGGTTTCTGGGCGAGACACTTCATATGGTTTTGACACTTGATGTACACTAATGTTATATAGTTATATTTTCAACGTAAAATGGTATGCATTGATATTGGCCAGAGAATTCAGCTTTTTTTCAACGTTGCATATGAACACAATAATTTCTTGTCCATTTGCTTATTATGTTTGAAATGTTCAGGATACCACAATAATTCTACAAATTTATTGGGCGTACTGGAGACGTATTTTGTCTCAAGATAAAGTGAGTAATGGGGACACTGATATAGAAAAAGTTTTTCAAAAACGTGGATTGACGTGGTTCTGAATGGAAAGTGTAAGAGACAGACCAGAAAAGGTAACGAAGCGTTTCTTGTCTTTTTTCACGCTCTATCGATGGTAGAAATTCAACGAAGGATGTTGTTCATGACAAGGTGTTGAAAAACCTTTACTAAGCTTTTAGAAACCTCGACATAAGCATTAACAGCGTCAATCCCGTCATTGAACCATGACTGCAAAAATATCATGTGAAACCCGTGTATAGATTTGATTACGACTATTGCATTACTGAGTAAGATTTGTGCTCCGGGGTTACTTGGACGTAGGATGAGCTAAATGCGATGCCATTATCAAATATAATTGGGCAATGAAATGTTGTGCCGGTGACGCCTTTGCGCATAGGGGGTTGACAAGTGGTTTGTTTATTTTTCGTCATAACATTGAATTACGTAGGTGCTTCCGTCACTGGTGTCATGCAATGGGTAGTAAAATGTCCCAAATTTAACTAGGATTATAAATAGGGCGAATACAAACAGTGCGAGCGATTAATAATGCACAAGAAGCGTTTGTATTAGACTAGAACTGACTAATGATAGCTTATTAGATGCATTTGAGCCAGTCCATAATTTTTGCGCACGGGGCCCAAAGTGAAATTTAACGCGTTTAGGAATGCATTATTAATCAATATATATGGAGCAAGATATAATAAGCGGGATTCGATTTAAACAGGGTCGCTGCTCCACCTATAGCTATCACGAAAAAGGGTTTGGTGTATGGCTCATCGGGTTTCTTATTATAGAAAGCTAGGCTTATTCGCATTGTATTGGATTGAACTCGGAAAATCGTGCCTGGAATTGAATTAATTGCGGCCTATGGATCGTGACTGAGTGCCATAACCTTTGCTGCGCTTGCTTATGGGGACAATTACGAAAGGAAACACATGAAACGCCGATTTTCTGCGAGCTTTTTCCAATAGGTCATTGAAAGCTTTTGCCGGTAATTTCTCTCACTCCATTGTCTACCGAATTAATAATGGATCTGCAAGCAGCACTCGTCGATTTATGTTAAATACTAAACCAGAAATGCCTTCTTCCGAATGCACTTAGTTTGAAGAAAAAAAAAAAATGTCTTATTGATTTGCATTTACGTAATACCGATGGAAATGTGTGTAACGTGGAGATTTTTACATAACTAAACAAGCACAGGCCCATTGATTCTATGCCATGTAGACAACCTGTAGGTAACCTACTTGCGAATCACCATAATGCGAGCACTTAAGGCAATTTTGGAAAATTGATCAATTATATCAATAAACAATAACGGCAGGATAACGGGCTGCCTTGGCTTTTTCTTTATTTAAACATTTTTAAGGTGCGTGACTGAACTGAAAATTCTGTTTTATATTTATTAATTTGAGGTAAGTTACAGGAATGATAATAGAACTCAAAATATTGAAAGTTCGTATGACATGTAAATTTAAAAATGATATGCTATTATTTCATCAACAAAATGCATATTCGGTCAATACATGCATTCTTAAAAAGAGGCAAAGCAGCATAGCAACCATGCTTGCAGTGATTGCCGCCAATTCAGTAGTTGGTTTAAATGCTGATTTCAACAGCTTTGTCTATTTATCATTTCGTATAATATGTGACTTTAAAAATGTTGTTTTGTCATCATATTAAAGAAAATAATAACTCATTGAATATCGGAACCCCCCGAAATATTTAAAGAGTCAATCCCGCATGGCACCAATGCTTGCAATGATTGACACCAATTTAAAAGAAGGTTTAAATGTTGATTTAAGCAAGAAGAGTGATATCTAAAAGTACTTCTTACATTTGAATTTAGAAATTGTTTATCATTTCATTAAAATAATAAGGCAAAATCGTCTAATACATACTTATCCCGTAATTTCCAAAAAAGAGGCAAACCCGCATGGCACCCATGCTTACAGTGATTGCCCCCAATTGGTACTAAATTTTAAATGCTGATTTCAACATAACCAGCGTCATCTATTGTGCATTTCGTATAGTATGTGAATTTATTAATTATGTTTTGTAATAGAGTTTTTTTTATTTATTTAAATAAAGAGTCAATCCCGCATGGCACCCGTACTTGCAGTGATTGCCACCAATTAGGAGCACTACGTTAAAATGCACACGACTTTAAACTTCTAAAATATTTTTCAGTTATTTTGGGTTTTGTTAAGTCTATTATTTACAATGGGTGATGACATCCAACCTTGTGTGAATATGATTAGAGGAAGTAGACTTGTCATAAGTCGTGCAAAGCCTTATTGATTATTTTCAAGGTTTTTCTTCGCTAAATAGACAACCTGGCCATAGATAACGCATAAAAAAGCAG
Source organism: Julus scandinavius (assembly GCA_034696685.1). NCBI lineage: Eukaryota > Metazoa > Arthropoda > Diplopoda > Julida > Julidae > Julus > Julus scandinavius. The sequence continues at coordinate 4,102 of JAQGAE010000024.1, read as the reverse complement.
GAAGTTTTTTACCTATTCTTTGTCACACATCTTGAATAATTGAGTTAGTTGTCACACGACAGAAATTGATAAAGTGGCTACGTGCTTGTTATTAAAAGTTGAAGTTTAAAGCTTTGTATACAATTGTGGAAAAAAAACACTAGTCCCAAAGGGATTCTTTTTTAATTAAAAATCTTTCCACGAGCTTATGTGACGTGCATTAATGTGCATTGCTATAACAAATACTTTTCATTTATTAACGTATCAAATGGATCAGATGAACCGTAATTATCAATTGAATTTGAGCCTTCATTAAATGAAAATGTTTGTCTTAATTTCCATGCCATAACCACAAATATGTTGTTAAATAAAATATTCAGTACTGAACATTAGCGGTTTAGAGAAGTAAAAATTAGTCTACCCAATCCACCCTTTATTATAACAATCCATCAGCATTTATTCGAAAATATTTATTTGTTGGTAGTTGTGGCTTAGCTACTCGTTGCTTCTATTTCTTTTCTACCGAAGGGCTTTTATGCTTTTTCTGACCTGTGATCATACGATATAATGGTTTCTCTAAAGATAATTAATGATGAAATATATTTGGACATTTTTCTTTGTTGATATTAGTTGATCATATTTCTCAAGTTATCACTTTCTATGAAAATTTAGCCAAGCATTGGGGCATACTCTGAATTCCCACCAAAACGCATGCTGTGTTCAAACAGCATCGCATTCCCAAAATAATTTATTCTTTGATCTGAGAATACCTAAAATTCCTCAGTTCTTATCATGAGCTGTGTATGGATTCAAGCTAGATCCGGCTTAATTTTATTTTGCCAAGGCAACCTTTTGCCGTCAAGGTATTGTCATCAAATGAGCTTCCACTTGGTAAATCCACTCAAGGAACACTAATGGGAAACGTGATGGAAAAATAAAACTACAATATATGGTCTTTTTATGATCTAAATTGCCTTGTGCATACCTATGAAATAATGCCGAATTAATTGCATTTCGGAAAAAGAAATACCATTAGTTTTCCTATGAAATTTATTATTATTAGTTTTATTAGTTTTGAACGACTAGGCATACTTGTAAAAGGTTGTTTCACAAAAACAATACAAAAAAAATGCTCTAAAAATACAAATTTCGAAAATATTAGATTGACATTTTATAACCCTTTCCAGTTTCCTGTTCCTTGACATTTCATAACCATTTTCAGTTTCCGGCGCCTTGACATTTTCAACCAAATAAAAAAATCACAACTTCGTGAAGGTTGCTTCGATTTAAATGAAGTTTGGCACTTACATAGAATAATAGTGTAAGGAACAAAAAATATGTTCCGGACATGCGGTAAATCTCGAATTTTTTCATTTTTCAACCCGCTCACCGTGCTCGAGAAACAGTTGAACTGCTGCAACGGGAAACGCCACGGTTCATCGACCCCAACCACTGGCCACCAAACAGTCTGGACTTCAATCCAATGGACTACAAAATTTTGGGAGTTCTCCAGGAAAAGGTTTACAAATCTACGATTAATAATATCGAGGACTCGAAACTACGAATTAAGCAAACTTGGATTGAACTCCACCAGCGTATAATCGATTCGTCAGTCGAAGAGCGGCGCGTTAGACACCGGGCTTGTGTAAAGGCCACAGAAGAACATTTTGAGCATAATTCATTTTTGTTCCTACACTATTGTTCTATGTAAGTGCCAAATTTCATTTAAATCGAAGCATTTTTCACGAAGTTGTGATTTTTTATTGGGTTTTACATTATTATGACTCAGTGGTATACCCTCTACTGTGACATGATTAGCTATGATTAACTCTTGGTTATTTCATACGTTTTGGGCTGCTTTTATTTTATTTAATTATAAGCCATTTATATGTGTTTGGGGTAGTAAAAAATTTCTATACAAATTTTCTTGCTGTTTTCTGTAGCTTTTATTACATTTCTCCGAATAATATATTAAGATTTATGAGTGAACTTCGTGGCGATTTTCGTGGCTTTATTTCCTATATTGGCGGCATTTTGCGAGACTAATGTCGGTATTTGTGTGTTGAGTCTAGCCAAGCTTACGCCTGAATACAAATGCGCCGTGCTAATTAATTTGTCTGAAAACATAGTATTTCTTGGAAAACCTGTAATTCTTTACTTGTGTTTTCCTATCGATTTATCAATTTCTAAAAGTTATTGCTTGAAATAATAGCTTTTACAGTATCGGTGTGACATCCATGCAGTAGTGGACATTTTTATCGTTTAAGTTGGAATTAATCCAAAAATCGATTTTTTTATACAGTTATTTACGAATTGCGACGTCTTAATTTATATTTTAGCTACTGTCAAGACAGCATTTGTGATTTTTTTCACCAACTATAACGGAGAAAGTCAATCCCGTCTGGGAAATTTCTAATACTCTAAACTTGCTCTTCAATCAATAACCATTAATCAGGTGTTCAATTGTGTGGCTGATGATTTCAAGGATTTGCTTTTTTTTAATGAAATTTTGAATTTTTTTGTTTAATTTAATTTGTAAGAAACTAATTTTTATCCAGTACAAATTTCGTCTTTTTCTATTGAATTGTTAAGCCTAAGTTCTATTTAAAAAAAAAGATTCGACATAACGTTTGAAAGAAAATAAAATTGCAAGATTAAATTGCACTTGTAATCCTAACTGAAATCTCGGAAGTCTGCTGTATTCAACCGATAGGAGTAATTGAAAAAAGCAACCTTTTTTGTGCAATCTCTAGTTTCAGTTCAAAATGGTTTTCCCAACGATATTAGTGCTGTTGTATATTCGTTTAACGCATACTTTTATAGACTGAAAATGTGGGGACAAAAAAAGAGATTGTCTGACGATGAAATATAATCCTCTGTTCAACGAACTTTGGTTTTAAAAGAACAACGTTAAATTAAAATGCTTTTTTTCAAAGTGCAAAGTAAAATTTGATTATCAAGTAGTGCAAATATGAATGCGTTTAACGAACCATTGTATTTTAGTGATGTAGTATATTGATGCAACATATAATAACTCGACGAATATTTCCACACTGCATTTTAACAAGCACAAATATAAGTTTATCTTTGCAGCAATTTTTGATTCAGCAATATGTTATTGCTTAGTTTCACTGCATTTGACGCCATAAAACATTAGCATTATCATTAGGAATTTTAGGTTAGCGAAGCATTTAATGCCCTTCAAGCACAATTAGTGGTTGTGCAATAAAGCAGAATTATTTCCTCGCTCGTATTGGAAACGCTATAATCAGCACCTTAGTTACCGAAATTGTTTTTCTTTACTACTGGTTTGTTATCTTAAATAACAGCTCGCCGCATTGCCTAAGCGTGTTAATTTCACTTAATTCACAGTATATTTTGCATCTGCATTTGAACGCATAATCGCTCGTTATTTATTAAGTATAAATTTGGATTAAATGCACTCAACTAGATAGGACGAGGTCGAAATTCTTTCCTGCTTTTACTGGCGTTTCCATGCAAGCCATGGCATTTGTCCAGAAAATTTTATGGGCAGCATTTCCCTATAAAACCAATAAAATGGCTGAAGCTGAACACACCACATACTACCACTGTGATACATAAAACAAGGAAATAGTTTCCTCTTACTGTTTCCAGGGGAAAACTCCCATTCGGAATATGAATTTTCTTACCAACTAGCCTTCCATTCTTACATTATAATACGCTTCTTGGGATTTCACTTTCAAATTACGTAAAGTTTAGTCGTCGAATTTGGTGCAACTGGCCATTAAGATAACAAATCTGGATATTTAAATTTATTTGCTCACGTTGTTTCTGTTTATTATTACAGTTGCCATTAATATTTAAACTTCATATTTTTTTGTGAAAAGCTGCAGGCCAAATGTCAATTAGTGCAACAAAAATTAAACATGCTTTAATCAGAAAAACATTTAGCGAATAATGAAGCTAACCGTCGTGAAATATTAACAAATTAACTTTTTTTAGATTAATTATTAAAGTGGTAAAAGTAAAGATAGCTGAAAATAGTGAAGCGTTTTAGCTTTATGATAGCTTTTTCGATAAACCTCAGTTGGGACACACTAGTTATACAGAGTTCATTGTACTGGCAATACAGTGTATTTCC